>JAOTRN010024953.1:0-21277 GCA_028566695.1 Bagroides melapterus | reverse complement strand
CTTATATAACAAAATTTGTACTACAGATAATATGGTGCCTAAGACTTTTGCACAGTACTGTATATATATATATATATGTGTGTGTGTGTGTGTGTGTGTGTGTGTGTGTGTGTGTATGTATGTACGTACATATATATACGTACATATATATATTTATTTATTTATTTATTTATTTATATGACAATATCAAGTTCAAGTATCAAGTATTAACAATGCAATCGGCGAAAAATGAAAGATGATTATATTAATCTAATAAATAAATAAACAAATCTAACACTTACCCAGGTTAATTCTTGTTTAATATTCCAATTGTGTCTTGTCTGTCTTGGGACATGTAGAGATGAATCTACAAGATATCTTTTGTATGGAGCCTCCATACTTGTTCTTATTTTATCTGTATGTAGTATCTTGTATCTGTAAGTTACTCTGATTGGCAGATCGCTCAGGCTTTGCCACGCTTTTAAAAAAAAAAAAAAAAAAAATCCGTTAGCCTCTCTCACCCACCGACAGTTAGCACAATGATGCGTTTCTGTATATTTGATTTTTATGAAGAAAATACAGTTGAGATAGGTCTTTCAACTTACGTTGAAGATACAAACATTCACGTTGAAAAATTAAATAATGAAGAATGAGACTTCTCCAAGGACGTAATCGTGAACTGGCCCACTGGGAGAAACCAGACGTCTCAATTTGTCGCCAGAATCATCTACTTTGCCGGTGAGTAATTTTAGAGTGAAAGCATATTTTGTCTTAACGACCAGTTTAGTCATATTAGAATTTGATTGGCTGAATAAAACCATGCTTTATAATATTAGCATCACGCACGCAGGCAGTGCTCCAGACTAAAGTTAGCAAGTGAAGGCTAAGTTATCGGGTCTATAGCTGCCTGTCCTGGGCAAAAATGATTTACCTTGTTTTCATCAACGGCACACCTAACGTAATTTTGTCCTTTCCTCACTTTATGTACTTCGTAGATATTATACCGCCAAAAAAGAAAAAGGATATAAGGAGGAGCTTTTTCACCACACAAAGCTAATGATGGTCGTGAACTACAGTGTTGAATCAATAGAGTGTAGCCGGTTTTATTAACTACATTCGTCATGGATTCATTCGTAAGATTCATATTCAGTTCGGTGTAATACAGTATTTACTATATATTACATCATATTATGCATTTTCAACGAGTTAAATAACAGTATTGCTGAATAAATCTTCTTTTGTCCCCTCTTGTACCGTACATACATTTGTTACAAGTGTTAATCACATAAATTGTTTATCCCAGTTATTGATTGTTTAATTGATATTATTATTTTGGGGGGGATTTTTACTTTAGTTTTAAACATTTTTATGTGACAAAAATATATTCAACTAACAGCCCTATTGTTGACATGTATTATTATTATTATTATTATTATTATTATTATTATTATTATTATATTACAGAGTCACGCCTGGATGAAAACCTACTAAGAGAGAGAGACAGATTAATTGGGAGGATTAAGCCTAGTGCTAATGTGCCTGGGAAAGGAAAGATTATAAAACCCAAAAAACTAATTGATGATGAGGTTAAAAACACTGTCAACTCAGCCTTAGTAAGTATGTTCTTTTTTTTTATTATTATTATTTCCTCCATTGATTTATTCTACATACAATCACATAAAATAATTTGGTTTCTTGTTGGTTGGCATGTTATTATTATTTTATTTTTAAAAAGCCTGTAAAAAAATAAAACAGGAACAAAGACTGGAGAGCATTTAATGCAGCAACTAATTAAGCAGAATGCTGAAAGAAAACTGTTAAGTGTAAAATAGTACTGACACTGTTATTTCTAGAAACTTGTTTGTCAAATCACAATACCCGAACAAAAGACAAGAAATGTGTTTGTTGCTTATGCATATTTTCAAGGCTCCTGTAAGCGAATCAACACAGGAGATGCAAAGAAGAATAGAGGGGCTACAGAAGGAAAACCAACAGCTTAAAGAGGAACTTGAAAACTGTAAGAGACAAATCAGTGGACTGAGATCCCTTGAGTCACTTCTTTCAGGTATTTATATCTTCTATCTAAACAAAAACGTCTCACAAAATTACTCACACAGTAAGAAGTGTTAGTGTTACAGCAGTTGTTACATAGCCATTTTACCTGACCTTAAAGTTGATGTTGTGTAAGAAAAATATCCATATTTAAAACTTTATAAACTGTAATCTCTGAATGGATGCACTTTGTGGGCATACACCGATCAGGCAAAACATTATGACCACCTTCCTAATATTGTGTTGGTCCCCTTTTGCTGCCAAAACAGCCCTGACCCGTCGAGGCATGGACTTCACTAGACCTCTGAAGGTGTGCTGTGGTTTCTGGCACCAAGATGTTAGCAGCAGTTCCTTTAAGTCCTGTAAGTTTTGAGGTGGGGCCTGAATGGATCTGACTTGTTTGTTCAGCACATCCCACAGATGCTCAATTGGAGTAAGATCTGGGGAATTTGGAGGCCAAGTCAACACCTTAACCTCGTTGATGTTCTCCTCAAACCATTCTTGAACCATTTTTGCTTTGTGGCAGTGCGTATTATCCTGCTGAAAGAGGCCACAGCCACCAGGGAATACTGTTTCCATGAAAGGGTGTACATGGTCTGCAACAATGCTTAGGTAGGTGGTACGTGTCTAAGTAACATCCACATGGATGGCGGGACCCAAGGTTTCCCAGCAGAACATTGCCCAAAGCATCACACTGCCTCCAACAGCTTGCCCTCTTCCCATAGTGCATCCTGGTGCCACGTGTTCCCCAGGTAAGCGACGCACACACACCCATCCATCCATGTGATGTAAAAGAAAACGTGATTGTGCCCACAGTCGCCGCTTTCGGTGGTGGACAGGGGTCAGCATGGGCACCCTGACTGGTCTGCGGCTATGCAGCCCCATACACAACAAACTGTGATGCACTGTGTATTCTGACACCTTTCTATCAGAACCAGCATGAACTTCTTGAGCAATTTGAGCTACAGTAGCTCGTCTGTTGGATTGGACCAAACAGGCCAGCATTCAACCGGCCATGACCCTGTCACCGGTTCACCACTGTTCCTTCCTTGGACCACTTTTGGTAGATACTGACCACTGCAGACTGGGAACCAGTCGTCTAGACATCACAATTTGACCCATGTCAAACTCGCTCAAATCCTTACGCTTGCCCATTTTTCCTGCTTCTAACACATCAACATTGAGGACAGAATGTTCACATGCTGCCTAATATATCCCACCCACTAACAGGTGCCATGATGAAGCGATAATCAGTGTTATTCTCTTCACCTGTCAGTGGTCATAATGTTTTGGGTAATTTTGGGTGTACTATTTCTTTAAAGGATTTTATGTGACTTCGCAATTGCTCCCATCGGGTGAAAGACTCAGGACAATTAGGATACACAAACAGAGTGAGGAACAGCTTCTTCCCCAGAGCTGTAGCCTGTATCCCCCGCCCCTCCCCTTATCGCCCCCAATTAGTTGCTGACCACTGGAGGTGGTTACAACAAACTCAACTAGCTGCTGCTATTGCACCAGGACTGTCATTATTGAAACTCAGGAAGGATAACCATCACTGGTTATTAGGGTAACTTGTGCAATTCCATTGTATATATTGTCATATTTATTTAATATATTTTAATTACACTAAAATATATTAAATAAATATATTAAATATATTTATTTAATATATTTTTGTGTAATTATCTTGTGTTTATTCCTTTGTTTACTCTTTTTGTTTATTGTTTATTTCATTTTTTTATATTCTACATTTCTTATTTCTTATTGCTGCTAATCTCTGAGAGCTACCAAATTCTGTTGTATCTCAACAATGACAATAACATCTCTTCATCTTTATCTTATCTTATCTTATTGAAACGTTAAAAAAAGAAATTGATTAAAAAATAAAAATCTTGTTTCAGAGATTCCTGGAGTTCTTAGCGAGCTGAGAAGCCCAAGGACAGAAGCACAACCTCAAATTCAAGCTGAGGTAAATTGAAAGTTTTCTATATAAAAGTTACACCTTTGATAGGCCTCAAAATTGTCTGACTGAAATACATACACTTAGAGTACCTCACAAAAGTAAGTACACATCTTACATTTCAGCAACCATTTTATTATATGTTCTCAAGGGAAAATAATATAGAAATGAAAATTGGATAAACTTTAGATTAGTTAATGTGCAGCTTGTAATGCAGTATTGATTTACCGTCCTCTGAAAATAACTCAACATACAGCATTTATTGTCTAAATAACTGGCAACAAAAGTGAGTACACCCTAAGTGAACATCTCAAAATTCTGTCGAAAGTGTCAAGATTTAGTGTGAGCACCCTTGTTATCTAGCACTGCCTTAATACTCCTGGGCACTGATTTCACCAGAGCTGTACAGGTTGTTGCTGGGATCCTCTTCCATGCCTCCATAATGAATCATAGAGCTGCTAGATGTTAGACAAATGACTCTTCTCAACCTTCTGCTTGAGGATGCTCCACAGGTGCTCGATAGGGCGTAGGTCTGGACTCATGCTTGGTCACTCAATCAGCTTCACCTTCAGCTTACTCAGCAAGCCAGTTGTCATCTTGGAGGTGTTTTTGGGATCGTTATCATGCAGCTTCTGAAGGGAGGGCATCATGTTTTGCTTCAGAATGGTGCAGTACATGTTAGAATCCATGCTTCCCTCAATGAACCACAGCTCCCCAGTACCAACAGCACTCATGGAGCACCAGACCATGATGCTACCACCATCGTGCCTGACTGTAGGCAAACAAGTTTATCTTAGTCTCATCAGACCACAGGACATGGTTCCATTAATTCAAGCTCATGGACAGGTTGTCTTGCACAAACTGTTTGTGGGCTTTCTTGTGAGCCAGCTTCAGAAGAGGCTTCCTTTTGGGATGACGGCCATGCATAGTGACTTGTTGCAGTGTGCTGCATATGTTCTGAGCACTGACAAGCTGACCTTCCACTTCTGCAACCTCTAAAGCAATGCTGGCTGCACTCATGCGTCTGTTTTTTGAAAACAGCTTTCTTCACCTGACGCACAGCATGAGTACTCCACTTCTTTGATTGACCCTTGTAATGCCTGATCTGAGTGGAACCTGTCTTGGAAAACCTCTGTATGACACTGGCCAATGTATTGTAACTCAGTGTCAGATTGTTACAGATATTCTTATAGTGTAGGGCATCTTTGTGGAGATCAACAATTCTAATGCTCAAATTCTCATAGAGTTTTTTCCATGAAGTGCCACGTCAAACATCCAGTGGTCGGTATGAGAGAATTGTACTGAAACCACCAAATCTTAACTGCTCTAATACAAAATACACAAATTTCAAACAGACAGAAACATGAACATGATGAATAGGACATGTGGCTTTGCATGGTTAAACGACATACTGCTGTTATCACTTAGGGTGTTACTCACTTTTGTTGCCAGCTATTTTGACAATAATGGCTGTATGTTGAGGCTGTATGTTTTTTTAGAGGACAGTAAACCTGTACTGCTATACAAGCTCCACATTGACTACTCAAAAATATACCCAAGTTTCATTTCTATAGTATTGTCCCTTGAGAAGATATACTAAAATGGTTGCTGAAATGTGAGATACTGTATATTACACATATGTAGATATTATTTTGTGAAATGTTTCTTGGGTATGATTCTTATGTATGGAACAGGAGAAAAGAATGCTGCCTGTGGAAAATAATGGAAACATCGCCAACAAAACTCTTTATCTGTCTGACTGTCTGTCTTATTTTTAAATGTGGATTCCACATTTAATTCATGTCAAGTCTAACTATATAACATTTAACAATTGGGTCAAATAATATATAATAAAGCTTTGGTAGGTTTTTGTAACTGTAATTGGCTTTATATAAACTTTATACATTAAACAAAAGTGCAAAGACAAAATTTGTACTTATTTGTACTTATTTGTTAAATTAAAGTAAAATGAAAGACAGTCATCTCTGGGCTTCTCATCTTTAGCTCTGGGTTTCTTTTCAGCTTTGGAATATTCTTCACAGAAAATAGGTCTGCATCCTGTTTATGTATGCTCTAACTTTTCCAAGATCCTAGGGGCTCACAAGTGCAGGTTTTGCCTCTATGTCCTCAAACCCTATTAAACTTCACCAAGATGAACATCACATGATAATGCAGCATGCATTGCTGACGAATAGTGCTTTCTGCTGCCTACTGACTAACTTTCCAAGAATTGTTTTTGCAGTAGTCCCACAAAGGAATGCAGTCTTGGGCAAAAACACCACAGCGCATGTTGCAAGACCCCATGAGCCAGGTGTTCACCCATGAGGAGATGGCTGCACATTCTTTAACAGGGAAGAAATCAAATGCAAATGGAAGTCTGCCCCTAAGACCAAGAATAGATCCAGAAAAAATGGAACCGATACTCAGTGAGTATATACACCGATCAGCTGTTAGATTATGTCCACCTACTTATTAACCTGTAGGACCTCTTTTAGTCAACCATGTTGGAAGATGTACCCCTGTCCATATTCCAGGATGACAGTATCAAGATTTATCAGGATCAGTTTGTGATATAGTCATTCAGTGAGGGATCATTGTCTTGTATGAACTGGACACCAGATTCCTGAGCTTAAAGCTGTTTAAAGTCTTGATGGTGTGCTGAAGTTTACTGTAAAGACTTTGACCTGCTTTCTAGACACTTTGAAGTGTCTTTTCTTTAATTGCTAATGTGACCTTGACACAGTTTAACTTTAAGTTCTAGTCACAGTTTGTTACCATTTTCTAAACTATAGCGAATACACTGTGATAATGTGAGAAATGTTAATGGTGTCTGAATACATTTTGGTTTGACTGTATGTTAAATATATTGATATAAATGTTAAATGCCTGTTAAGAGGTTATTTACCATGTTTGTCAGGCATTTATTTTATTTATTCATACTGTATATATTATTCATGTATATTATATTGTGTATGTATATTCTTTTTTTTTGCAAAAAAAAAAAGTGCATTTCCGAATGTGGACACTAAATCCCTCAAAGAAGCTGCTTGCAACAAATTATCCAATGAATGGAAGCTTAGAGATATCTGGTGTTTAAATGTTTTAAAAGTGCATTCTTACACTTTCATTTGCCTTAGGTTGTTTGATTGTTCCTTACACCCTAGTTTGTAGGGTGGACAGATTATATTGTTACATTTAAAAAAGATGAATAAATGTTGAAATGTAATATGGCAAGTGTGGTATGGTGTGTCACATTTTAACATGATCTAGCAGTTTACCATGTATGTAAACTTTCAGTCATGGCTTTCTTTTTGCATGTGCACAATATTTAAGATTGACAAGTATGCTAGAAATATCACAGGTTTATGATGGGCAAACCATTCATTTCTTGCAGGAATATCATAGCATATTACAGAGTTACCATAAACTGCATGAAAAATTATAACATGAATACCACAGAGTACTTCCACAGGATTATTACAGGAAAGCTAGTTATCATCACAGAAATATGTCAGTAGTACCACAAGAATATCACAGACATATTACATACATTTAAAAAAATGCTGTGGTAAAACTTCACAAAAAACAACACATTACCACATAGTTACCACACCAGCCTTGTGTAGTACTTTTAACGTTTTACCTCATGGAACACCACAGGATATTTTTGTAAGGGTGTGCAACCTCACAAACAAAACTGTCACAACCACAAAATGTACAACCAGAAGTTTTAAAGGTAACTGTATGCCTATACTAATTTACATTTTATAGCATTTAGCAGACACCCTTATCCAGAGCGACATACATTCAAATTTCATTTTTATACAACTGAGCAACTGAGGGTTAAGGGCCTTGCTCAGTGGCCCAGCAGTGGTAGCATGGTGGAGTGGGGATTTGAACTCACAATCTTCCAATTGGTAGACCAACACCTTAACCACTAGGCTACCACATCCCTAATTTGTTGCTATTGGTGTTGAAAACTTTTCTTAATCTTTTCTTCAATAAATATTCCTAGCACTAGATTCTTGTTTTCTTTGTCACAAGTGTAATACACACACTTATTTTCCGTCACGCCTCGTGTCACGTCTGTCACACAAGTTCTTTGGCTATCTACTGCAAAAATACATAATTCAGTAGCATAGTTTGGTACTTCTTTGCTCTAGTAATTATTTGGAAAAATACTTTTTACAAGGTTTCAAATAATAAAATCTTCACTCAGAAATAGTAGGCCACAGAGACAGATGACATAATGCACTTACTTGCAGTGTAAATAATTTTCTTAGCTAGTTTTCCTTAAAAGAAACTGGTACTTTAAACTTCAAACTTAAAATGTTTTTTTTTTCCAGAATCACTTTCAATCACAAAATTCACCCTTCATTTGTTGTAATAGACACAGTTACTGACTGCACAGCAAAATAGTCATAATATTATTGTTATGATTTGAGGTTTTGTAATTTATGATTTCTTATCATCATTGAGAAAACTTGGAATGTGCTCCATACAAGGTAACCACGGTTAATTTAGACCTACCTGCAGATAGCATTTCTAGCTGTAACCATATCCTCAGGTGACTGACAGAGAAGGAGAAGCAGCTTCAGTTCATCCTTCAAGATCAACTGATTAGTTTCTATCTTCTCATGTAATGAATTAAAGAAATGCCCTGTGAGTTTAGAGAGAGAATAAGAATGATTCAGAATTTTAGAGATTTTCTATAAGTTATATTCAATAAATTGACAACATGTTACTTAGCTTCTGGATGTGAATTTATACGTAGGTTGCCAAGGATTCCACAATATTGGCTAGTAGGCCATGCCGTCTAATATCAGCCCATCACGATATTACATTGACATGAAATCTAGTGACATTTATCACCAATTATATTACAGACCTGTCAATAGTTAGGAATTCTGCATATTATTTTGCATTTTTCTGCAAAAACATAGTAGTACACTAAAATATGTCTTACAATATAACAAAAGAGCAGTCTTTTTCTGCCCACAAAATAAAAAATGAGCCAAACAGCATGTGAACCTGGGACTGCACAGTTGTTTTGAACATTAGACATTCCTTAGAAGCTCAGCCCCCTTCCCAGGTTCTATATGTTATTGGGTCATGTCATGCAAGGTAAATGGAAAAACTTCTAAATGTTGAGCTGTGAAATAATATCTGTCAGAAATGGAAATATTTGACCTGGCTAACATTTGACAAGTATATACTGAATATCAGTTTATTATAATTATTATTGGGGATGCCACCAACACATTTTATCCAAGAGGAAAAATGACAATGATTTTTACCTATAAAGTGTAAACAGGCAGGTTTGACCTGCATTCTAATACTTTCTACTGATAAACACTGTGAGCAAATTTAACACTGAAAATGTCAGTCATGTGGACATTAGACAAGTAAGTCATAAAAGGTTTATCTAGATATGTTCTGTATTTTTAAGTGATTATTGGACATACTGTGTTTTAATCACTTACAAATTCACGCTCCAGCTTTTGCAATTGTTCATGACTGCACAGTTCATGACTGCACCATAAAAAAACTCAATATTACTATTATTATGCACCCTCCTATACTCCTAAACCTCAAATTGTATTTTTAAGCTGATAGTTCTTCACAATATAACTGTTTAGCACAATGTTTTAAAATGGAAACTTACAATCATGGAAAATCTATATTGCACAAGCCAGGACTTTGAAAAACCAACCTTTTGATCCAGACAATTGTCGAGCCACAGCAAGTTTCTTCTTTTGAAAATCTTCCAGTCTCACCACATCCTCTGACAAGAGGTAATGCCTGGCTGGAACCAGAAATATTTGACAGGATGTAAAGAACATGTGAAGATCCTCAAACTTCTGAAATAATCATAGACCATACTGGTTAAAATATTTAAACAGAGTGACAAATCATACACATTCATAAAAAAAAATCATAATTTGGTATTTGGTATATGTCAGTTGTCTGAAGACATTTGATTAACTTTGCTTTCTTAAATCATGAAGTTATGCAGATCACAGATCTTGGTTAAGTCACAGCTATAGCTAGTCTCATAGAGGCTTTGAATTTCTAGTAAGCATGATACTTGTCCAAGCCATAATCAATACCATTTGCTATCTCTTACTGTGCTAAAGTCCATACTGTCAAAACACACATTCTGATTGACAATTTAACTTTGACTGACGTTGTCTGATATTCTCAACAGTGAAAACCAACAATATTGGGCATAAGTCTATAATTTCTATAGCAAACTAATGTATTTTTAATGCATGTGGTAGCTTAGTGGATAAAGGGGTTCAGCCACTGACCAGAAGGTTGTGTATTCAAATCCCAGCACTGTCAATGCTGGGCCCTTGAGCAAGGTGCTCACATGTATAAATGAGATAAATGTAAACTGCTCTGGGCAAGGGTATCTCCCAAATATAAATATATTTTGAACTTCTACAGATAGCAAGGCAAGCTCAAGTCCACCAGCTTGACTAGAAAAATGTTGTGAAAATGTGCTATAATTTAACTCCATTTTGTTTTCAGTTTTTTGTGATATAACTGGTGTTTGTGTCTTCACATCTAACAATGCTCTGTTATCAACTGCTGTTTTTTTCCTTGACCAAACTGTTTGATGTCTGTTAGTACAAAAGTGGTTTATTTTTCAGAGCATTCCACATTGCTATACTACTATTTCTACTTTCGGCTTTTCCTGTTAGGTGAATCATCAGTTTCCACCTAACTCTATCCTCGGCATCCTCTACTCTCGCACCAATGAACTTCATGTCCTCTTTTACAACATCCATAGATCTCCCCTTTGGCCTTCCTCTCGGCCTCTTACCTGACAGCTCCATCTCCGACATCCTTCTACCAATATAACTACTCTCCCTCCTCTGTATATGTCTAAAACATCTCAATCTATCCTCTCTGACCTTGTCTTAAATACAGACAACCTGAGCTGTCCCTCTCATGTGCTCATTCCTAATCCTGTCCATCCTAGTCACACCTAAAGTGAACCTCAACATCCTCATGGCTATAGATACACATACATCATCGCTGGTCTCACTACACTCTTGTACACCTTTCCTTTGATTCTTGCTAACACTCTTCTGTCATACAACACTTCTGACACTTTTCTCCACCAACTACAACATGCCTGTACGCACATCTTCATAGCAATCCCAAAAACCATGAACAAATAAATAAATCTGCAAGTTGTACAACACGATACGCTCAACTCAGAGAGGGTTAAAAAGGACAAGCCTGCTGTGCAGCACAGTATGTTACAGAAGTTTTTAATTTTTATTTATTTTTTTGGCCTGTTTATTTTTAATCGTTGACCAGGCATTGATTGATTTCCAACTTCCAATAGTTTTCAGTATTTCCCCCTTGCCACAGTGTGCAATTCCACGTTTAGTGGTTTGCTGCCTGGCATAACCGATTCATTATTGTTCAGCGTTGCTCCGTCCAGTATTTGATCTTGTTTTAGGTCTCTGTGTTATGGATTATCCCTGCCATAAATGCTGATCGCCTGACCTCTGCCTATTTCCTGTTCTGATACTTCTGCAAACCCTTTTACTGCACCTGCTCTCTCAGCTCTTCGTGCATGGCATTTAGTCACTTCCTTAAATACCCAATATTACTCTTAAGTATGCCATCCAGTTTTCCTGAATAAGCTTTTCTGACAATAAATGTGAAAAATAATACCTCCCCTTCGATCCAATTAACGCGCTTTCCATCTTAATTTGATTTTATTTTTCAACTTCGTACACAATACGCGGGGTTTCAGTGACTGTAGAAAGCGCGTGTTATAAGTGGATGAAATGTCTGTTGCAAAGCATATAACCGTCACATTGTAACACCTTATCGTATCACACTATACACATTTGGCAACGGAATGTGGGGTAAACACATGGGACTAGGGTTTCATAACCACGGGTAAATCTTCTAGACCTCGTGAAACGCAGAGTGAAAAACCCTTTAAAGTGTAAAATGTGGAAAGGAACACGAAACAAAAACAGAACTTTCTGGCAACCAACCAGTGTTAACTAATAAATATCGTTCTAATACGTTAACACTGAAGCCTTCCTTCCCTAGTTTTTTACAATGCAGTGTAGCTTTCAGAATAAAGCTGACAAATAGCAAGAACGCACCTTCAATTCTGCCTGTAAAACAGTTACATTTCATTGCCGAATAAAATACTGCTAGTCTTGGACAAATGCCGTGACGATGTACGAAAATGAGACAGCGACTCAGTCCTCGCAGCGCCATCTTGGATCTTGACTCTACCAAAACGAATCACAAAGCAGCCGTCGATTCTATAGAAGCACATCTATGGGGTAAGGTAGCTGTCAAAATACACATCCCTGTGTTTCGAATCATGGTATATTACATTTATGTACATGTAAAAATGCAAATTTATAACACGTATTCTAATTTATCAAATAAATTATGTTAATTATACTGGGACAAATGTTTAAATAACAAATACTGAAACAAAACAACCCCCGTTTCACTAAAAATAAGTTCTTCCAAATAAATACGACTAGATCAAGGGCATACTAATAGAGTTGAACAGCGAGCATCCTCATTTTCAACGGCCATTTTCCTATTTTCGCTATAGGCTTTTGAGGAAAAAAATTTCAATCATCGCGATCGTTATTTTTTGTAAATGCTAAAATAACCGTTTAGTTAGGAAACTCTATGTAATAAGCAATACCTGCACCATAATGTACTGTACTTTAGTGAAAAAACTAATTAGAGATAAAATAATCAACCAGCACCAACAACCACGCCACGGTTAAGTTATGGTGATCATATTTCCCAATTTACATTTACAGCATTCGGAAGACGACTTTATCCAGAGCGACTATGAAAGTGCTTTTAAGGCCCTATCATCGAATACATTAAGTTTTTTTTGTTTGTTTGTTTGCTTTTAAGTACACACATACAACAAACGGGAAAAGTGCTAGTTCAAGTATTTCGTGAAGAGGTAGGTCTTTAAGCATTCTTTGAAGAAAGCCAGTGATAGCTGTTTGGACAGTTACGTTCAATGGTATACCTGCCAGTACAGGTCTTCATGGAGGACCCGGGACCCGAGACCTGACACGGGACCTGACGGGTCTATATTTTAAATAGACAGTCGGGTCTGGGTCAGGTTCAAGTTTGATTTGGTCCCAGGTCGGTGTCTAATACCCAAGTAGATTGTCGGAGAACACGCACCGATGATCAGTGTGCATGTGTTTTATTGTTAGAAACTTATCCTACCTTAGCGTGCAATATATTCTTTCACCCATATTTAAAATAATATGCATGAACCATCTTATATAAATTTTTTGTTAGCTAGAGATAACAAATAAGTAATGCTGCTAACGTCAGCGGCCATGGCAGTGAACAAGCAATCATCATTGTAGTTGAAAAGGGCAGTCGAAGCTGTCTTAAATGCAAAACTGCAAAGTTGCATCTTTTCATTGTCACCATGACAGAAAGAAGACTTTTAAGCTCGATTAATAAGTGGATTAAGCATGTTCCTTAAATCGATGAGAGAAGAATTACATGGATAAAAGTAAACACCATTAGCATACAGCTTGTTGTATGCATCACACACGCCAAGGTCAGGTATGAGGGAGAAGGCTATGAAAAGTAGGTAAGACAAAACTTTTATTTTCGCAACCTGTTTATTGACTTGTTAATAGCAATTTGCTGTAGGTTCAAGATGGCGCCGGTGAAGTCGGCTGCCGTCACGACTGCTCTGACAAAATTTAGTTTGTTTTTATATTTTATTGTTTTTTTTGCTAGCCCAGCTCGATTTCTTCATCATGGCCATCATTTCTTATGACAGACATACTCTTATTTCTATTAGTGTACAACAAAGTCACCAAATGTTGTTTTTGAACCCGGACCCAAGTTGACCAAGTGAGATCCTGAGGAACAACAAAGGACAGGCTGAGAGCACACGCAAACCAGGCTCCTCTGCCTAATATCCTGTTAGCCAACGTCCAGTCGCTGGAAAACAAGCTGGACAACCTCAGAGCCAGGATAAAGCTCCAGAGGGACCTTTGGGACTGCAACCTCCCCTGCATCACCCAGACATGGCTGAATCCAGCAGTTTGGGAACAGCACCAAGCAGCACAGACAAGCTCTAAAGAGGGTGGTGCTGTCAGCTGAACGTACCATCTGCACTGAGCTCCCTGACCTGGAGTCTACAGCAAGCTAATTTTGTGTTTTGTCATCTGTCTTGTCTTGTGTTTTGAATTGTCTGTCTGCACCGTCTTTTGTCTTATGTCTGCACTGTCTGCACCAGGTTGCACAGACACACTTTATGTATCTTGGATTAACTTAGTGTAAATACTTAGCTTCAGGTTGTATGTAGGTCTGTTTTTTGTCTGTTTTTTATTCTATGTAGCACCATGGTCCTGGAGAAATGTTGTCTCATTTCACAGTGTACGGCTTAAGCTATATATGGTTGAAACGACAATAAAGCTTCTTCCTGACATGACTTGACATTTCACTTTGGACCCTTTTTCTTGCACTGATCACTTTTACTTTTTTTTAGGACTTGAAGTGTAAATCTCAGGTTTACTTCACATAATGAGTATACTAATATCAGTGTACTAGTGGTGCAATTTTCATATTTCTTTGGACTAAACTGGGCCACTTTTCAGTTTATAATAAACTTTTAAGTATACTACGCTTGTACTGCAACTATACTGAGAACTATTCTGTAAGTAAACTTAAAGATACTACTGTATTTATACTCTGTCAGCCCACGTTTTAGTTCATGAAAGTATACTTTCAAATAAACTTATACAAAAAATCTATACAAATACTTTACAATCTTATACAAATACTGTTATGCTATACTAGTCTAGTTTTTAGTTTATCAAACTATAATTTAAGTGTTCTTTATGTGTAGTAGTATTTAAATAGGTAGTATTTAGTAGTATTTAAATAAGTAGATTTTAACTAGTTTTATATTGTACTTCAATTGTATTGTTAACTATATTAGAAGTGAAATTATGGGTATGCTGTTAGTTTACTACTTCTGTACTTGAATACTTTTATTCCTCATTGTAGTTCATCCTCAGTACACTAACTTTAACACTTTTCATATCCAGAGATACTTGTAAGATGTCTTTATATGAATTTATCATCATATTTATATATACAATATACTTTACGTTACAATATACATGTATATATTATTTTTTTCCATTAAATAAATTTAAAGGCTTTATTCAGGTATAATTTTTATACATGAAGCACAATTTTCACATATACACACACCAGCAAATGCAATGGGCAAGATACTCTAGTTTTGAAGGCAGAGTAGACACATTAATGCTATGATATAGCAGAGACAGCTCCTGGCTGTGGAAGGATGGAGGTCTCCATCAATGCTACAGTCTTCTTCATTAGACATGTCAGCGGTGATGTCTTTCCAGAAGTCCACCTCGCCAGTACAATCTGTCTGTCTCGCAACCAACAGCTGTAGGTATGTAGGTCATGGTTGCCACCTGACATCATTGATTGGATCTCAACTCTGACTGGAAGATGAGAGGAAGCAGAGTGTATTTAAACAGCATTGACCTGCTAGAAGTGTGCGCGTGTGTTGTTCTCTTAACTATGGGTTCGGTAGGTAAGCGTCTGTGTATGTCCTGTTAAAGCCAGATTTTTTTATAATGGGTTTAACTTTTACTTGAGTAATTTTCTAACAAAATACCTGTACTTGTGTATGGATACAGAAAATATACCCAAAAGCCGCACTAGAGTGAAGGTACAGGTATTTTGTTAGAAAATTACTCAAGTAAAAGTTAAACCCATCATAATTCTACTTTAGTAAAAGTATTAAAGTACCTGAAATAAACTGTACTTAAGTATCAAAAGTATTTTTGTGAATGTATTCAAGTATGGAAAGTAAAAGTAGAAGTAAATTATATAAAATAAAAAGCAAGAGTAATAACTTGGAGAATTATGAATTTTTTTCTGTGGTGCTTTCTTTTTTAAACTTCTTAATGAGTGCACCACGTTAAAAAATAAGACTTGCATGAAACAAAGAAGAGGCCTTTAGAACTTAGTGAACTGTATTGTTATGAACTGTACAGTATCAATGTTTCCATACATTGACAATTGTTTGGGTGTCAGCTTTGTGTAACAGTAATATAACAGATATAGCTAAAGACAATGTTTGCTAAGTTAAAACTGTTTTGGCTAAACTAAAACTGTCTTACCTCAACGTGTTTCTTCAGGTTATACAGTGAGCTTTTGAATGTCAGTATTTCACTGCAGTTAAGCCAGCTGCAATTCCTGAAAGCAAAGTTAAATGTAGCTGCATGTATATACTTAATAATAGCGCTAAAAGAGGAAAGCGAGCGTCCATGAGCTCCTAATGCAGAGAACAATAAATTAAAACAAAAATATGTTATTTTTAATAAATGCGTGACATAACGAATACAAAACATATACATGAATAAAGGCTTAACGTTTTAATAATTATTATATAATAGGAATTATATAATTAATACAGAATTAATACGAAGATATAGGAATATATCTATATACCTACCACCCCTCCCCAGTAAAGCCTGCTCCCTCTGCAGCCAAGAATGCCTTCCTGCCACCATCGCTAGAGGTGGATGGGGAGAAAGCATACACAGTAGGCAAATAGGCATCCCTCACTAATCACACAATTCCACCAATCTCACCCAGACTCCCCTGACTCAGACCAAGGGGACGCCCAAGCACTGTAATCAATGCTCCCCATGAACTCATCTCAAGTCTAGAATAAGAAGCTTACTTCTGGGTTGGTGGACTGTTAATATTTTAGGCCTCAGCATTGTACTCCAAGGCTGACTTCTGTGACTCCTGTCAGTTTGACATGTACACACAAATGGAAGTATTGACAAGGACATTGAGTAAGTATTTGGGGAAATGCCTAGTTCATAAATTCCTTGTATGGAGAACAGTTCTGTTGAACAATGGGTATATATTTCTCTGGTGAATGCAATAAAGTTGAAGAAGTACTCTACACTTGCTGTTGTGTGTTTCTTCTCTGGCTCGACTCGTAAGGTAAATCACAGAGGTTGAAATAAGATTAATTAGCATTATAGTGGTGGTTGTGGTGATTGAGCTAAATCATCGGCAAACTTCAGCATTTCTGCTGCAAGTTGCTCCCTAAATGTCTTATGTGTGTATGGCTTTGTCATGTTTGACTCATTCCTAATTTTAAACAGTATAAGGACTATAAGGAAACTGTCAGTCTGGCAACATCTATGAAATGATAAATTTCTGTGCACTACTTGCTCAATACTGTACACTCTTGTGCTTAAAATGGCAGACCAGTGATTTGAAGACCTTTGACTATATTAGCTGATTTGGATGACTGACAATCATTATAGCCATTACCCCAAATCCAAATCACTCAAAGCAAAATCCAACAGTAAGGCAGAATAATTTGAGTACTCGGGAGCTGGCTAATTGTATTCTAATTCTTGTAAGCCTCTCCTGAAAAAGGAAAGGAACATAGGCCATGAAAAATATTTTTATCTAGCAACACATACATGGGATTACAAGAAACTGTAATGTTGCACCTTCTCAGGCAAATCCATATTGGAACAGTAGTGTATAGGGCATTTGACTGTGAAGAATAACCTCCATGCAGTGAATTCTGCACCTGACGTTAACACAATTACTTGACTTCACTTGGTTCCAGCCACACACTTTCTCTATCATCCCCTGGACACCCGTCCAGCCTCTTCTTACTTTCTCTCCATCTATCCATCTAGATAATGGACCCAACTCAGTACCCTAACCTCGCCCGTAACAGAAACAAATGGAGTTTTGTACTGGAATATGATTCATGATGGCAAAACACCAAAGATAGAGTAAGAGAGAATTTTGTGTTATGGCTGTACAAAAGTCTGTGTTTATACCATGTATAATCTGGTTGATTTTGCTGGTTTTATAGTGGACCCAATGATATAGACTTTTTTCTCTGTGCTAATATAGCTGTTTAGATTTCATAATTGTGTTTTTATAAAATTATAGGCCATGGTCATTTAGAATAATAGAAATATTAAAACATAATCAATCATTTAAAAGTATCCTTCACATGTAATTTAACTGCTTGCAGATTTCATAAAATGTATCATAGAACATAGCACATACTTCACTATGAACAATGACGCAAAGAGTTTAAATATAATCAAAGAATAATACCCAGATGTGGGCAATATGTCCATGTGAGGAAAACACTGTACTGTACTGTTACTGTAAACATTGTCCTGTGTGTTATTTGCATGGGTGGGAACATTCACATGTTGGTAATATTTGGGAAGTACAGTCCAGTTTCACTGATTAAAGTCGCCAGTGGCAATAAAAACAACATCAGTTTATTCCTTCTCTGGGGCACTAAAATGTCATTACACTTCTAACACTGCTGTGTATTTTGCTCACGGAGCGATGTAAACTGCGGCTATGAACACAACAGTGAATTCCCTTGGTAGATAGTGGGGTGACATATCAGCAACAAAAACCTCCATATCTGGCAAGCAGTGCTTATAAACACAGCTTTAAATAAATTCTTTCTTTCTCTTGTTATCATTCAAAGTTGTCAGGTGTTATTGGAACAAGTCCTGTCCAGACCACTGGGGGGTGTTGACAGACGGTTTATTTATGTATTGTGTTTATGCCCTTCTGGGCAGTGTCATGCCCTTTCCTAATGTTTTCCTGCTTTTTCAGCTGCCCTGAAGATGATATTAGAAAACGTAATGCATACTTGTGAGCTGACATGCCATACAAGTTTTTATGTAGAGACCTGTTTTTGTATAGTTTGTGTTATGTTTATAGCAACAACATTAGTATGCCATAGTTATATTGTTTTGCCATATCTTTTGTACAATTTGTTAGTTTATGTTATATTTAATTAAAAGATGAAATGTATTGAATCCCTGAGTTTGTGCCTGATTTGCTACAGTGTGGGGAAGATAGGAACAATGGTGGACATCTGGGTTCGATCCCTCCTTCCGGCGGTGTTTCTCAGACACATTACAAAAATTTGTACATCCTGTGGTGCATATTTCTACAGTGCTAAACATGTATCAGTACTCACAGCATGTGTATCTAACACATTGAACATATTGCTTCATTGCATTGCTTTTACATCGCTTTGCTTCAATGTTAATCAGCAAAGAATGCTTTTTATTATGTATATCAGAATTTAATAGTATCTATAATTAAAAGCAATTCATTCAGCTGCATTTCACTTTGTTTTTGTTTATATTAAATACAATACACACTTTTATTTCTTTTTTCTTTTTAATTCTGTCTTGGTTCAGAATTGTTTTAATTATCAAGTTCTCAGAATTGTTAATAAAACATTAAATAAACTTTTATATATTCTGCATTTGTTTTTATGCATGTTGTGTGACAGAGCTGTAATTTCAGTGACATTGGCCTTTTTCACTAACTGCTACATCACCCTTTGATAAAGTAAGAGCAGTAGTGGTTGACTGGATTTACATTCACATTACATTTACATTTAGATCATTTGGCTTTATGTATCTTGTGTTCATGTAAAAGCCTTAATCCTCCCTGATTGGTAGCTGTTTTATGACAAGTCTAATTGTTGGGTGAGAACTGTCTAAATTATGAGAAGACAATAAACCTTAAACAGGTAAATAATGAAATAGTATTAGCTTAAAGTAGGCAATGCACATTCATCAACACTGAATACATCACACAGCTGAATATAACAATATGAACACGATTCATTGTTGGTGTGCTCTTGTTTTTAGTGAAAACTGGAATGCATGCACATGATGGTTTAGGATACACATGTGTTCAGGTTCACATCAGTTGACCTCCAGGCAGAAATTGTTTAAGGAACAAGGCTAAAATCAGTTATACACAAAGAGGTACCAGTACATTTCATTTACAAGGGTGCGGGCCAGCTGCTGGTAGCCGCTGCCTCATAAAAATCAGGTTCCAGTGTCAGCTGGGAGAATTACTATTATGTAAAACCTGGACATATTGTAGCCTTTTTGAAAATATAGTCAGGTATATAAATATCTGAACAAAGTCATTCTTTTTTTTAACTGTCTATTACAGTATTTTGGAAGTTAAACAATGAAAATGAGCTCAAAGTGCCAACATTCAGCTTTGTGAATGTACATCAAAGTTGGGTGAACAGTGTAGGAATTACACCACTTTTTATGTGTTCCCTTCTTTTTAAGAGATGAAAGTAATGGAAAAGTAATGAAAGCAGCTCAAAAGAATAACAAAAGCATGGTCCCTATTTTTAATATAATAACCCTAATCACCAGACATTGGTTTCTACAATGGTGATCATTTTCTAGGCCTTTACTGAAATTTCTTCAGTGCCTGCGTTTTCTTAGGGTGTTTTGCCTTCAGTTTTGCATTCAGCAAGTTAAATGCTTGGATTCAGGCCAGTTTCTGGTATTCACTACAGTTGTTTTTCACTGTCTTCTAGGCCTTAAGGTGTTTCTGACCTCACCAGTGTGTTCTTTCTGTTTAAGAATATACCAGATAGTTCACGTTTTCACTATCCCTGTGATAGGTTTGTTTTTATTTTTTAAGTTGTTGAGTGTTTGCTTCAATGACAGCTGTCTGGACTTTATAGACCATTTCAAGAATGCGCATGTATGGTCCTGAGGCATTTCTAGGTGCACCATTTTAAAATCACAGATCTGTCAAAACTGAATGGCAAGTGTATACTTTTTAAGTTCTGTTAAGAACTGAACAAATAAGGAATTTGCAAAACCTCACAAAATAAACAACCTTCTAAATACGTATCAAGCCATGTATCACTACCTGGTTGAAACTGAGTGTGTCTATCCAAGAGAAGCTGTAAAAGCTGATTATAGTCTGGATGCTTATAACTATGTTCTAAGTAGAAAAGTTGGGAACATCTGCTCATACTGTGTTGACGACATTTGTATTCCCAAGTCAAACAGTGACAAAAACTTACTCTCATGGTTCAGGTGGTTGGGAGGTTCTTAGTGGACATTGCACTTGCATGGCTGGTCAGTCTGTATATCTATGCAAATAATAAATTACATTACTAACTGTAAAACAATTATATGCCATTATTACCTGTTGCAAAAGGTAATTAATTTACATTCTGAAATATGTCTGAAGGTTAAGTGAAATTTGTTGCCATGTTACTTCAATCCTTCAATCCTTGCAGTGTGTGCACTTGTGTGTGGTCGTGAATAGACAAGATGTTGCATGCAAATCAGTGCTTGCTTTTATTTTTAAAATTTATAAAGTTTTTGCTGC
>JAOTRN010024922.1:0-10145 GCA_028566695.1 Bagroides melapterus | reverse complement strand
ATTGTGAAAGTCGAAGTAACATTTGAGACACTTATGCACGTCTTGATGGAATAATTACTTGGAGAGTATACACATGTTGTAAAGCATTGCTTGTACTAGTTTATATCTATGTATCTGATACAGTGAAGAAAAGGCTGGTCTTTCTGCTTTGGAATTTTCTTTATTATTAACTGTTATAAAAGAAGATTCCACATAAATTTGTGGTGGAGAAGCATTGTTAAGTCCGGTTATAATTAGTCTCCTCCCATTTTCAGGGGTATAACACATATACGTAGTAGAAAGCTCAGAGAATGCATATATGTATTTTTGACATCTGTCCTGTTCTATTCAGGCCCTGCTGATATCTGAATCTTCCTAAAGATTTCAGACCTTCAGTGAGAAGAGACGAACCCTGTGAGGATCCCGAGGCACTGAGAGATGTACCAGCTCCAGTTGTATTCTGTTTCAAGATTTCAGACGTTCAAAAAGTAGATGATTCCACAGTTCCTCTCAAGGTTTCTTCCTCTTCCATCTAAGAATTTTTTTCCTCACCACAGCTGCCTCATGACTGCTATAGAAGTCAAATAAAAGTGAATGGAAATGAACTGAAGGTTAAACAGGTTAGATACATGTTGTACATCCCTGAAGGGGCTGTGAAAGTTTGTTGTATTAATATTGAGTATCAGTGCTAACAATCAACCACACTTCCTTCCCTCACTCCTGAACATTTACATTTGTAGCTTTTAGCACACGCCCTTATCCAGAGCAACTTACATCCATATCTCATTTTTTATACAATTGAGGGCCTTGCTCAGTGGCCCAGCAGTGGTAGTTTGGTGGAGCAGGGAGTCAAACTCACAACCTTCCGAGTGGTAGACCAGCACCTTAACCACTAGGCTACCACATCCCAAACATGCTGACCAGGCTTCCTAAACAACTTCCATCTGACTCGTCTATTTCTCTCACCGGTTCCCGCTTCAAAGATTTCACTCACTAAAGAGCAAGATGAGGCGCTGACAAAGCAAAACATAATAATATAACAGGAAATATGATGAGATAACTATATGTAATGACATGTTTATTAGAGTAGAACCCGGAAAGGAACGGTTTGGAGTGAATGTTAACTTTTTCTTCTTCCATTCTTCCAAACCCACAACCATTAGATAAAGGGATGACTCTGTCCATGTGTGACCAGTTTCGTGATTTGTGGAATTTTGTTTTGTCTCAGCCTTGTTTTAAGTCAGGTGTTGGTAACAGACAGCAAGGACTTCTAAAAAAAAAAAAAAGGTTTAGTGTTTCCTTTAAAAAAATAAAACATGGAAGTAGGATATAGCATGAAGATAATTCAAGGCTGCTGGGTATCAGTTTCATCCTGCATGACAGAAGCTCCCATATCATCCTCAAGGCAGGAATCCAGTTATTGGACCAAACTGGACATCTGTAGTAGATTATCAATATGTAGAGATATACTTCAGAGAGTTACTGTAGCATCATAGTAATATTGGACATTTATTGGTCAAATACAATCAGATTTTTTTATTGTACAGAAAGTTTAATATCTGCAAAATGTTTTATTTTCATGTATATATAAGGTCTGAATACTAGCCTTTGATCAGATATTTTCCGTTTCTGGCCAAGTCAGCAGCCAGATTAAAACCAGTGTCATGTGTTTTCTAGACTCTCTTGATGTCTCCATGCTCCTTGAGATCTCAGTGAGAAAGACAATATGGGAAATATTTCTGTTGTTTGTGATGTCTCTAGTTTCACCAATGGGACGTCATGCCATCCATGGTCACCTGATTAGATTCCATATTCAAGAACTACGCTAAACAAAAGAATAGAAGTAATAAGAAAGAAAAAGAGGTAATAGGTAATATGCAATATATTTATATGTAACATGTAATAGGATAATGTGCATTTATGTTACATGAGGTACAGAAAGTGCAAAATTGTTGTTACATGTAGTAACAGTAAAGTGTTGTGTGCAAAATGTTAATAAAGTAAAAAAAAGTCTTTAAGGAATCTTGTGAGATTTGTGAGATTTGTAAAATCTCCTCCTGAGCCTCTCAGTTCTAGCGATCAGACTGTTTGCCTGATTATGTTAAGCTGAACAGACAGTTACCAGGGTGGACGGAGCCCTTGATGTTCATAGTTCTTGTACTGCATCGTCTGCTTACAATGACTTATTACTTTCTACATGATTTCAGAATCAGAATCGGGGTTTATTCGCCAAGTATGTTTACACACACAAGGAATTTGATTCTGGCTGTTTGTGGCTCTCAAGTACAGACCAGCATAAAAACACTTAACAACATAAAACACTTAACAATTGTTGGAGACAAACACTATACACATTACGTGCCAACATTCCGTAAATATTAAATAATCCCAGGGGGATCCTGAGTATGTATCCAATGTGCATATAGTGTAAAAGTGTACATAGAGTCAAAAGTACATAAATTGTGCAATTGTATATAAAGTGTATATAAGTGATCTGTGCAGGACTATCAAATTCTTTCACTCCAACCTCAACACATCGTGTCTTTCTGAAGTTCACTGTATGCACAGGAGTGCCATGCTGGAACAGGTTTGGGCTACATAGTTCCAGTGATTGAAGACAATAGTGCCTCAATAGTGCCTTATAGTGTATAACAGTGACATTAGGCATCTGTAAGAGAGTTTTCCAGATTGTACATTTGCATTTTAAAATATTGCAGTCAGAATCGTGGAACATTAAGAAAAGTAAAAACATCTGGATGATGGATTTTTAAATGATTTTACAGAAAACAGTTTTTTTTTTTTTTTGTGAATGCACAATAGCATAAAATCTAAAGTGTTTGTGTAATGTTCACATGGACATGATTTTCTCTGTTGGCTTCCAGAAAGTGTCTTTTAATACTGGAGAGTTCAAAAAACCTGCACAAATCATTTCAGATTCACATGTCACCAGATTTCCACATCCAAATCGTTATCAGGGGAAATCTCTAGTTTCGTAGCGCTCCTGTACCAGAGTGCATTTAACTTTCTGCCTCTCTGGGGTGAGTTGCATATGTTATGCAAAAGTAAGTAAAATAAAGTAAATAAACACTAGCGTACTGTGTTTATTATGCAGCCAGGTTTAGTAGCAGGTGTAGCAGTGCAGGTGTCATATAATTGGGGCTAAACCTCACTGGATATCATGTCAACATAATATCATGTTAGGATGATAATACTATTATCTTAATGTGACATACATCCAAAAAAACATACTGTTCCACATGTGTTTTATCTGATCTTTTCATGGTAGTTTTATGAGAGGAAAGGTTTTCTTTAGTTGTAGCCAGCACACCTGAACTGACACCCGTACACGAAGGACTCTGTTTTTCTCAGTGCCTGAGATATCCATCATTCACTCAGCCAGCAGATCACTCTGCTGGCAAGTCACTCTGCTTTTCACCTGTGGTCCAACTGTAAAAGATTAAAAAGAAGTGAAAAAACAAATGAATCGCAATAACATTAATTCTTATCATAATTCTTAAGTAATGAATTAATACTTAATTATAATCCTTATTATAATACCTAATATTAATTCTTTATAATTGTAGTCTATGTAGAAAGGACACATCAAGACTCAAAGATGCTTTTCGTTAAGAGGGTTTTAATCTGACTGCTGTGTAGAAGAATCGAAAGAAATTACAATCTCCGTTAACTACAACAAAAAACAACAGCTGGAACACAGCAGTGGCTAAGGTACAAGGAAAATATATATAAAGCATATTAGTAAAACCATTTTTAATATATACCACCTAAAGATGGTTAACAAAATCAATGACATGGATACACAAATTACCTCATACACGTTACATACAACTTACATACCCGCTCTGTTAGCATTAACCTCTAGTCCAACTCGTCGCAACACTATTACACAGCATCTGCAGAAACGTACAATATTCATACTACGTTACATAAATCAGCAGTATATATTAACGATGTTAAAGAAATCTTACCAACGAAGACAATATTTCTACTCGGTTAATTCTGATTGCTGCAACACTACGCACGAAGCGCTGTCTATACGCAGTACATAAAACTGCATTGTTCGCGCTCATGCCGCAAAAGAAGCTCGTGAACAGTGTTGCGCGAGCGGAACGGAAAAGGGACCACGCGCATTTTATAAATATGTATATATCCTAGAATAACATCATGTTACTACCTGGTCACACTATGATGAATAAATATAGAATAACCAAGCCAGTGGATGTTGATATCAACAGTGAAACTAAAAAAAGTTAGTGTTTGTCGATGTTTCCATGTCGTAGCATTTACTTATTTCACTGAAAGTCATGAAGAGCTTGTTTTTTTTTTTTTTTTTTTTTAATCTTTCTACATTTACATTTCTACATTTACATTTACACTGGAATAAAGAAAATCTCTTATTTTCCTTTGAATTACATGTTATGTGTGAATTGATGATTAGCAGTTTTGTAATATTCCTAAGTGGGAATGGTGTAGACAGTTTAAAAAAAGTTACATTTATAAAATCTGTTAATCAGTGTCCATTTTTATTTTACAGAACGGACCACGTAAATACATATGTTAAAAAAAATGAATCAAAATTTGTGGTCTCAAGAAAGCAACTTAAATTTGGCATCATATCATAAAAGAAAAAAACACACACCAGACCCTTCCTGAACTTGTCTGAACTTCTGTCGTGTGTTTGTACCATATATCAGGAAAAGTCATTTCAATAAGGACTTTACAAGAGGTCAGACTGTAATCTCTTTTTGACTGCTTTATATAAGCTGATGACACAGGGTGCTTGTGCAGGTGTGCATGGTAATTAAATATCATGGTGGACTGCATTACTGATCTTCATATCCTGCCCTGAATGAGTAGCAGCAAGAGACTTTTGGACTTTGGCGTGCTGTAACTGACCAGCGTTATATATAATTACTGTGGGGCACGTTTTACACTGTAGCCACAGAATCTTTTTAAGGGACGCACTGACCCTTATATAAAGCCTGACCTGCACATCTGCTTCACTGCAACATAAACGGTCTTATCAACGTACAGTATATCTTCTTCTTCTACTTTCGGCTGTTCACTTTAGGGGTCGCCGTTTCCACTTAACTCTATCCTGCATGAACTTCATGTCCTCTTTTAACACATCCATATATCTCTTCTTTGGCCTTCCTCTAGATCACTTACTTGGCAGCTCCATCTCCAACATCCTTCTACCAATATAACTCCACTCTCTCCTCTGTACATGTCCAAACCATCTCAATCTAGTCTCTCTGACCTTGTCCCCAAAACAGACAACCTGAGCTGTCCCTCTGATGTGCTCGTTCCTAATCCTGTCCATCCTCGTCACTCCTAAAGAGAACCTCAACATCAGAGAAAGTCACTGGCTTATACATGTTGCTTGAGCCGATGTGACTAATGATGAACGCGCACCGACTAGACATGGAAATGAACCATGTGTATTTATGAAAAGAAGAGGATCCAAAAAAAAGGACCTTTTATTGAAATAACATTTTTTTTTAAATCAAAACCAAAAGAAGAGAGCTGAAGTGAACGCTGCAGAGGTGCTGGATCTATGTAAGTAATTCCCAGAATGCAGGCACATCTGATCTGAGAGGTGTCTGATCCTGTTCCAGTAAGATGCAGCACAAGTGTAGGACTGGAATAATATTTAATGTAGAATTTTTCTGAGGCTGCAAGAGATTTACTATGAGTCAAAAGACCTTAGTTATGCACAATTCACTTTCTTTTTAAGTTGTAAGCTCACAGACTGATTTGGAGGTTAAAGCAGTTCACACACACACACACACACACACACGCACACACACACACACACAAATCACAGAAGAAAAACAGGACAAATTCCCTTACTGGAATATATTTTAGTCTTTTGGCTGGTGTATATAATACATTCTGTTCTGAGGCAGTAGTAAAAGCTGCTGAGATGCTGTGTGATTCCTTTACTACGACTGTATCTCATTTAGTGCTCACTGTGCTCCAGTTTATAGAAGACTCTTCAAAGCACTACTGTAAAGTGTTAATCTGATGTGCTGGGAGAATTTTCCATACATTTTAGTGCACGTTATTCAATCACCAAAACAGAATAAACCAAATGTTTTCACAAATTCAGCCTGTTTTCCAGCCTGCAACAACATGCTCAAGTAGAGCAAACCTGTCAGGGGGGTAGGGGGGGGGGGGTAGGGGATGTAGTGTATTGTCACGTGTCTTGTCCCTGTTCACCTGTTTCTGGTAAATTTATTCATTATGTCTATTTATTTTCTCTGCGTTGCGTTTAGCTTCGCTGAGTCCTCCTGCTGTTTTCCCCTGTCTTCCCAGTGCACGTGATTTTCGGTTCATCTGTTTGTTTATTTTTGTTAATAAATTGTGTTTTTTTTTGTTTTTTTTGTTATTCCTGCGTTTGGGTCTGGCTTTATTTTTCCCGTTCGTGACAAAACTACTCGCTTGCGTGTGTCATTGTCCGTGTGTGTGCTTGCTGTGTTTACAACGTGCGTGAGGTCTAACAGAATCCTCGTGCATAAATATCCTGGTGAGAAAGGGGAAGTGAAATATCTGTACTTTTTTCCCTCATGTTTCTTTTTTTTTTTTTAAATTAGTTCTGAGAATAGACGTTTTTTTATGCACACGACTGAAGTGTGATGCAAACCAATTTTTGATGGTGCACAGACCCATATTTTATCACGGTAAGAGCTTTATATTTATGATTTCATTTATTTTTTCAATCCTACTCAGTAGATAGGAACATTATCATTCAAGCAATTCACAGTGAATCAGTCATTAGAAAAAAATAGTCCATCTTAGTAAGGGAACTAATCTCTTACACAGTGAATCAGAACAAGAACCTCTGCTCAAGATAAACAGCTAGCTAATGTTAGGTGATGAAGCTATCATTGAGCAGCATTACACTGATACTCTGCATGTCTACAACCAGAATAACAATCTGCTTTTTTTTTTGACTCTGCAAGTGTTCTGTATTAGCACAGTTTATGTTGCAGAGGTAAAGCTAGCTAACTACAAAGTCTTTAGCGGTTGCCTTGATAGATACAGGTACCTAGCAATGAAATACTGGTTAGCATCTACTAGAAGAAATTTTATAAATATGTAAATATATGTACTGATGAACAAATAAAGAAAGCTACAGCAGGTAGTATGTGCATAAGAATAAGTAAATATGTGCTGGTTGTAAATACAGTAGAGCAAGATATGTGTAAAAAATGTATTTATATACTATATGTCTGTGCAAATGTGTGCATTATGTACATGCAATATACAGTGTATAAACAGATAGTATACATACATATATGGAGGTAAGCAATAAATTTACAGTTATGTACATTTATAATTATGTACAGATGTAACAGAGTGTATGGGGTGGAGCAGAACAAATATAAATCATGAGACATCAGAGTCCAAGCGGGTCCAAGTAGGTTTATGTTTGTGGCCCTGAAGCTACTGGTTCTGGTATGGATGGTCCTGTATCTCTACCTGGATGGAAGGAGGTTTAATAGATTGTGACCTGGGTGGAAGGAGTCTTGATGATGATGATGATCTCCTGAGAGACTCAATGGCAGGAAGTTGGGTGTCAGTGATGTGTTGGTCTCTTTTCATCACCCTTTGCAGTGATTTCACACACTGTGGATTTGCCATACCACACTGTGATGGAGTGTGAACTGAGTAGGACAGAAGTTTCTCCTGGAAGCATGAAATAAAATAAGTAAGGATAAAAACCAGCCAGTAATAATTACAAACTATGTTAACTAAAGTGTGATGATTTAGTAACAAGTCTGCATAATAATTCATTATTAGTTATGTTTAGTCAACACATTAGTTTATTATCATTATTAGTAATTTCTGAAGAACTACTATGGATTCACTTGATTATTTCTGCTAAGTCAGTCAGTCTTTAATTGAATATTAATTCAGAGACAGTTTTGGAAAGTGGTAGTTCTGATCATTTTAGTAGATTCAGCACGTGTGCTTTGAAATCAAACAGACAAACAACATCCTAATGTCTTTGCCACTGGACTAATTTCAACTTTCCATTTTGCATTCTTTAACAGAAGTTACAGTTTTACCAGACGTGGCTCATGGACTTGTTTGAGATGTACTTGAACTCCTTCTTTCTCTCTTTCTTTGTGAGACAGAGGCTGAGTGAGGTGCTGTAGCAACACTACTGGCAGCTTCGACTGCAATTTCCTTAGTGGCTGTACGCTAAAAGAAAATGGAAATCCCTGCCAAGGTAGGACACAACATTTCCAGATAAAATATCCTTCATCTCATCTTCATTCTGGAACCATGAAATACTGTAATTGGTAGCAAAAATTAATCATCTGTTTTTGAAAAGTGTCCGAGAAATACATCACAGACAAGTGTGTCTAAGGTGGGCCTCTTATCCTTAATGACCATGTAGGACTTTAAAGAGATACCACAAGACCTGCTATGAGTGCCTGGGTGTGGTCAGCTGACTCTGACTAATGCCGTGAATCTGATACAGACCTGTGCTCCCTCATTAGCTGGGAGTTTTCCTCCTGATGCTACCAGAACTGACTGGACATCAAAGGATCTCATCATCAGAGTCAAAGTCGACATCATTAGAAAGCTCTAGTTTTGGAGACACTCAGGTCTACTAACACATCTGATAAATGAAATTGATGTCATAGAAAGTGAATGAAGTGAGACGTTATCTTGGCACTACTTTACTAAAACACGCAAGAACCTATCAGATTGTAAATTACTGCTTTATTAAATCTGGCCACAGGCTAATGAACAGGTTTCACAAGAGCACACAACACATTACTGAGAAGCGAGTGTGTTTTGATCTGATCTGTTGCACTACAGAACAAGTCCAATCCTATCTCCATTAGACAGATTAACAACAAATCTGCCAATAATTATACAGACATTCCTTTCTTCAGTAAATCCAATAATTAAAAACCATAAATAGACTCTTAGGTGTGAAACGGTTTGATTAGATATCAGTAATATAAATGATGATGCAGGAAGCACATTAATGCCTGACATCTGCATGCTAGAAAAATGCAATGTTTCCCTTCCCTCGTTGATCTTATTTAGGTGCTTTATAAGCAGAAGGGAGAACAAGCATTCATTTTTGACTCTCTTTCAACATGGTAGCAGATAAATAAACATCTCTGTTAAAAAAAAATCCCAATAATGACACCTATAACCAGTGTTGTATAAAGTACCCAAAAGCCACAGTAAATGACGTCAATAAAAAAGCAAGACACTAATAATCTGGAGAATTATGAATCTTATTATGTGGTGCTTCCTTTCTTATAATTCTCAATAAGTGCACCACCTAAAAAATAAGACTTGTGTAAAAGAAAGAAGAGGCTTTTAGAGTGTGGTGAACTGTATTGTAATAAATTGTACAGTATCAGTGTTTCCATACATGAGCCCTTGTAACACTGCCTGTGACATTTTTAAAAAAATGATCATATTCTATTTGATAAACGCTAAACTATACAAAAACATTGACAATGGGCTGTCCGTGACAGAAAAACAAAAACCACAACTATCCAGTGACAACTAACGCCATGTTACATACCACGTTAGCCAAATAACAAGTGATGCCAGCTTTGTGTAACGGTAATATAACAGATATAGATTCAAGATTCAAGATTCTTTATTGTCACTGTACTAAGTACAGCGAAATTACAGCAATCCTTACAGATCAAGGCAACAACAACAATAACAACAAAACAACAACAACAAAAAATTATATAAATAATTGCTCAGTAATTTCCCAGTGGATTTTACAAATGGTTACATATTTTACAATGATTAAAATACATAAAGAGTATTAAATACAGATATTGCACCATAACTGAATTTGAAAGTCTTACAGTAAATACAGTACTGCACAATAGTTCAGATGGGTAGGATGTTAACTATACAATATAAAGTGCAGTAAGATGTAAAAGTGAAGTAAAAATACAGCAGAATGAGAACATAAGTAATGCAGTAGAATTTAAATGAGTATAAGGTCTAAAGTGCAACTATACTAGAACTTAAACATGAAATGATTGCAATCCCTCTGTGTGTGTGTGTGTGTGTGTGTGTGTGTGTGTGTGTGTGTGTGTGTGCATATGTTACAAGCCAGCAGCATTTAGCTATCTATATATCTA
>JAOTRN010024272.1:0-10004 GCA_028566695.1 Bagroides melapterus | reverse complement strand
ACCCCAGCACAGAGTTTTCTCTTTTTGTACAGTTTTCTTTTTCCTAAAGTGGGTTGCTTCAGTTGTTGCTTTTTTCTCTTTCATCCCAATATTCAAGATGAAGTGATACTCTAAATGCAAAATGTTGTCCCACTGGTGGAATTGAAGGTGATAGGGATAATTAAATGATGCAAAATAGAATAAGGTCCTCCAAACGATCTCTCCTACTGGACTATCATCCATTAAAGTGACAAGTCTAAAACTATCATGTCGGAACGTACGTCAAGGTCTCCGTGTCGAGGCTAAATTGCTCCGCATCAACTAATGCGTTCTCACTTCATGGCTCAACAGTTCTAGCCAGCTCCATCATCCACTGGGGCATGTGGCAAATTGAGATCAAACCTCACATCCAATCTCACGATGCATGGTTGGAACTGACACTTAGGGTCTCAAACGACATGTTAGCTTGCCGTGCTGCACCCGTGATCTCTGAGATGCTCAGATCTGAAGAACAGAGGTGGCACAGTAATGAACAATTCTGCTGGGAACGTTCACTTACAGCAGCTTCTAAAACACTGCTCCTTCTAGGACACACACTGATGCCAAAACACACACCTGTATACTGCAGACCAGAAGTCAGCTTGAATGCATGTAATTCACCTGAACTGTTTCCAAATCACCCATTTACATTATTTAGCAGATGACCTTATCCAGAGCAATTTACTGAGCAATTAAGGGTTAAGGGTCTTGCTCAGGTGTGGCAGCATGATGGACCTAGGATTCAAGCTCGTGACCGTTCACATTCAGGTGTTCAACACCTTACCTAACCTCACTAAGCTACCATGGCTCCCAAAATCACATGCACTGTTTCACGGTTATGAAAACATAACCAAATCCAAGAGAAAACACGGACCGGAGTACTGACTTCCGAGTTTACGGATACGTGCTTCCTGGTTTTACTTCCGGGTGCGCGATTATTAAAAAAAAAAAAAAGAAAAAAAAAGCTTACGTTATAATCCACGCTAACACCCTCAACTCTGTTAAATAATGGGCCACTTCTCTTGCTTTCATTGTTTGCCGTGTTTACGTATGACCCATTGTTCTGTTTGTACTTATCGTGTTAGCCTAGCCCCTTGCTACTCTGGTTTTCGGACTTTTTGCCTGTTTATTACGTTTGCGTGTTTGTCTGACGTTTTGGATATTTCTGCCTCGGATTTAATAAAGCTGTGTTTATTCCTGACATGAATTCTGCCGCCTCCTCATTACAAAAAGCTTATCATTAAGAATTTAACAGACTTTTTAATTATTTTTATTTAACAACTCATTCACACCTATAATTATATTTACCTTCTCTATAGTTTACTTTAAAAAAAATGGCAAAACCACAATGCTTTAAAACAGCTGGACAGAAACGTTTACATTCATTCAGATGTTCCTCACAAATATCTGTACAGAATCCTTGACTCTATAGTCACGTGGTAAATAGAAAGGTAATATATAATGTATAGCCATGAACTAATTATTAATTATTAACTAATCATCAACTAAATGAATTAATGATCAATCATTAAAAGGTAACTACAGTCATCATTCAGTCATGTCATGAAATGCTCTTTATACAAATGAAGATTAAAGGACCCTCAAGGTTTACGCACACATAAGTAGGGGGAAAAGGGTACTCCATAGTCATCACTACGATCTCCATCCTTTGATAAATCCTCACTAAGTGAAGCTTTGATGGACATGCTCTTAAACCTACACAAAGAGTGTTATTATTTATTTATTTATTTATTTTATTTTATTTTTTGCTTGTTTGTCTTTTGTATTTTATGTTTTTATATTACATGATGCTGGTGGAGATCATCATAATTTTGGAATGATTATTATTTAGTCATAATAGATGTCAGACTTACGGTCTGGTGGGAATAAAAAGAAGACACTCATTTCAGGGAACAGTGGCGTAGTTGCCCCCCACCTATAAGTTGGGGGTTTAATCCCCTACTTTCCTATTTGTATGGAGTTTGCATGTACTGTCTGCTTACTTCAGTTTTCAATCCTAGTCCAAAGACATGTGATGCAGGCTGATCTTTAAACTGTCCCTAATTTATGACTGTGTGTGTGATTGTGCCTCATAATGTTTTGGAGCCATGTCCTGAGTGACCCTGAGTCCTCTGGGACAGATTCCAGGTTCCCCACAATTCCTGTGTATGATAAGTGCTGCAGAAAATAGATGGATAGATGGAGGAATGGATGTAAAACTGTTTAATGTTCATTTAAATAATTACACTCTATCTGCAATTTGAATAAAACTAGGATGTTAATGTGATGTTTCAATCTACATATGGATGAGCGTAAAGTTCAGGAATAAAGAGCTCTAATTGCTGGAATTAATTAATTTGGTAGTACGTAGTGTATCTGCATTATTATTCTTTTTTTTAATTAAATCTGTGCTATTATTAAAAGGAGCTTCTTGTAAGCTCTTTTACTCTGAAAGGTTCCTGGGTTCAAAGAATTTGAGCATTAGAGTGATGTCATAGAGAAAGCCATGCTAGGTCAGACTAATTTCTGCTTAGAACATCAGATGGATCCAATGATTTCTCTCCATGGAGGCTATTCTGGTGCTTGTCCAGTTCTGTATCATCTCAAGGTTAAGCTGGTTGCAATTTATTACTTAGGGATTGTCCCCTCACTGCCATGCAACCACTGTAAGTGATCAAGTAAGTGGTAGGAAGTGGTCAGAAGTTAGGGCTACTGATCAGAAGAATGTGAGTTCAACTCAGAGGATCACCAGGCTACCATTTCTGGGCCCTTGAACAAGGCTCTTAACCCTCCCCTGCTGATGTATAATTAAAATCAATGTAATTCACGCAGAATAACAGCATCTGCCAAATGATGTAAATTATTAAAATAACAGCTGCAGTCTCCCCAAGTTCTCCCACATCGTCACAGTGCAACTTGAATCGTCCCAACTCCATGAAGGCGCTCATCTTCAAACAAAAAGTACAGCTCAAAATGATCATTGTATTCAAATTGGGACCAAAGATTCACTTCTTCAGAAAACACTTAAATGAGCGATCTTTTTTTTTATTATTATTCTGTTTTTGTTGCTGTACCAACTGGTGGCCCTAACTTATCATTTTTTTCCATTCAGTTTTTTTTTTTTACCTTAACTTGTATGAATTTGAGTTGTATCTGTAAGCATCTGTAAACATTTCTGTAAATTACTCTGTATAATGGTGTTTCAATTCAATTCAATTTATTTGTCTCAACGCAGATTTACAGAAATATAGAAACAGAATAAAATAAATTAATTTTAAGCAAGCCAGAGGCGAGGAAAAACTCCCTGAGATGTTAACATTAAGTTATTATTTATCTCCCAACAGTTTTCCCTAATAAACACATGGTGGAAGCTTGATACAAGGAAGAAACCTGGAGAGGAACCGGACTCAGAAGTGAACCTCATCCTCAATTTGGGTGACACTCGACAGGAAATAATGTAAATGTCAATAATGTCCTTTCTACAACAGTTCTTTTGGTTTCTTTCCGAATAGTTTGATTGATGGCTCTTTAACGGTTTTGTCACAGATGTAATTTTTTTTGTGTGTTTTGTTTGAGTTTTTTTTAATTTTGTGGAAGGATCCCTGTGGTGGAAAATGATTTTTCAGTTTATTGTGGCCATTTCACATTTAAACAAAAAAAGTTGTGAGATTGCAAATTCAAATGCTGAAGATGCCACAGATAAACTATATTGAAAAAAAAAATGGGGAAAAAGAAAACTGTTTAAAAAAAACTGTATTGTTTAATTGCTTGTCAATGCCAATCACAGCAGCAGGGCACTTGGCAGACGCCCTTATCCAGTGCATCTTACATTTACCTCATTTATACAACAGCCATTGAAGGTTAAAGGCCTTGCTCAAGGGCCCAGCAGTGACAGCTTCTTCGGATTCAAGCCACAATCAGCAGTCCACAGTAGTCAACACTACCACTGCCTCACCTTAGACATTATGTCATTGCACTGGTGTATGTGGAAGAGGGCAGAATGGCACTTCGCTTCAAGCATGATACCCTTCATTCTCCCCAGTCTGGCTGTCATGATAGTGTAGAGCTGACGGGTGTTAGGTGACCAAAATAAACTGCTGTTTTTTTTCTACTCAGATATTTTATCTTTAAGATAGTTAAGGATTCTTAGCTTCTTAAAATAGGTAAAGGAAGGGCTTCTAGGGCTTTCATTTAGGAATACCTCAAAAAACCTTTCTACATTTAACCACAGAAAAAAATAAATCAATATAATGTGTTTCTACACTTGTCTTAAAATTCATTACATCACCACACTAATACAGATAAAGCTCACACCTTCCAGTATTTGTCAGACAATTTTGTCCAGAGCGACTGTTTTACTGTGTACTTGGAGAACATATTAATACAGTATATTCTTATTGTAGCCAAAGATATAATGAAGGTAGGACCCTGCCAGACATACAAGTAGAAACAACGAGTGCAACTGTGTATGTTTAATATTTTTATAATATTAGGATAGGAATATCTGACACTTTTTACCTTGTGGGGACATTTAACTCCCCATGAGCTCTTTTTCTTACAATAACTGCAGCATTGTAAGAAATGTTACTTTAACTTTTAATAACTTTACACTCTATTTACTGTTATTACTCTGTACTGTATGATACTACTGGATGCTTGAATTTCCTCCAGGATCAATAAAGTGTCTGTCTGTCTGTCTGTCTACCTATCTATCTACCTATCTATCTATCTATCTATCTACAATAATGGTGGCATCAGTTTGAAAGGATTGTAAAAACATATGCGTGTGTGCTGATATATTATGTGGTTTATGTTAATTGCATGAGGCAGGTCTTCATTATGGATTTGAACAAAGCAAGGTTTAAATTTCGAAAGATTTCCAAAGGTTATCACTTCATGAGCATTTTCTGATGAACAGCTGCATGAAACAAACAGCCAACGTAGCAGGACAATTAAAGTGGTTAATACCTGCAGTGAGAAATTTGGGCAGATACAGAGAGCGAGTCGGAGCTGAACGTAAGAGATGGCACTAAACTAACAGACTAATAGAGATATGCACAGAGAGAGAGATAGTCCCTTTCCCAAATTTAGTCCCTTTAATATTAAAAGCAGATTCTCTGCCAAATGCAAAATATAAACGTTTTAGACTTTTGAGCTTATGCCAAACTTTAATATAGTTCTATTGACATTAAAACCCAGTTCGAAATGATCAGAGCTGACATTTATGTTTGTGTTATTCTGTAACACATTTTGGAATAGAATTCTACAGAAGTCAATATAATCCAAATAATAATATGATTATTAAATTAAATTATTAATTCCTGCTAATAATTAGGCCTGTCATCTATAACACAAGGGGTTTTTGGGGTTAAGACTGTGAGAATATTACTAAAGAACACAACTACATACACCTGCATTAACACCAGAGCCATCTCAGATTGAAGGGATTCTTCAGAACCCTACCATGATTTAGGAGACCATTAAGGAAGCAGGAAAACAACGTTTAGATCCAAAAGCTTTGATTAAAAGCCAGAAACCTCATAAATGAATTAAATTTAAGAACTGCAGCCTGTTATCTTGTGATTGTATTCAATACATTTATCACATATTCATCACCCAACAGATTAAGTAGTCTCTACTTATTATTTTTGTCCCACATGCAGTTCTGCTATTAATTAAGAAAAGACATCCTAATTAACTCCTATCTAATAAGAAGCCAAGCGAGGATGAGTGTGTGACCTTATTCACATTCTCTCTGGTGCAAGAAATTAAGATATAATTCAGCATGAGTCATTTTCCTTTCAAATAAATCGTATATGGGTTAATCAAATGGCAATGCCTAAGGGTTTCACACAAAACAATGCTAGATTTTTTAACCAGCGGTTTGTAGGTCCTTCATTTGATAATCACATGCTTAAACAGAATAGAATTTTCAGTCACACACATATTATTTAATCATGACAATTGTAGTACCACACATACTGTACATCCCGGACTCCTAGAATATCCAGTCTCGGATGAAAATACTGTTTTGTTTGCTCAGCTATAAAATATGATCCTTATGGCAAGGACTCTTCTTCTTCTTTTTTTTTTTTTTTTGAGCTCCCTAGTGTTTAAGAGCACAGGAAGGAAAAGTGCTGTATATATTGTGTATCTTCATTGATCATCATGTACCTGACAGGTTTTAATTTAACCCAGGCATTTGTACTGTCAGACTGTTAGCCAACGGTGACTTATGGTTACGTCTAACACCCACAGGCAACATGGCATGGCCTCACCTTTAGCTGTGGGTAATAGGCAGGTTATCTCTCTATCAGAAAGCAAAACAGAAAATGTCAGAATCAGTTTTGTAACAGAGCAGCAACAGAAAATTGAAGTGTTACCTAAAAAAATTTTCCCCTACCTTCACACCAGTGGTGTGCCGTCAGGGCCAGCAAGGCCTTCTCTGCTGACCTAAACACTATCAGAAGCACTGGCCCACATTTACAAACTAAATTTTAATATTTGTTCCATGAAATTATATTAATTTATTTTCAACAGTCTATTCTCTTCATTTCGTAGCATTTCTCTTGGCTGCACTGCTTCCAGTACGTGTAGATTTTTTTTGTCCAATCAGATTTCAGTCTCTGTGTGATGTCATGTCAGTCTAATCTGTCCAGGGTCTTCAGAATCAGTAGTGCTGACTGATGGAACTTTAACTATATAAGAATAGGGACTGTTTCTTTAACCAATCAGATTTCAGATTCTCCTCACAGGGTCAGCTAGCTGTCTCACAATAATGTCGGCATTTTTCTGTCCTCTGATTGGTTGTTCAGAGCGAAACTGTTACAGTCAAGTTCGACTAGCAAAACATGTCTGTAGAGATCTGCACACATTAATACGTTGAGTTAGAATTTTTTACACCCACAATGTCTGATGATAACTTTATTATAACTGTATAGACTTCAGACAATCTTTTCCTGTCATATAAATCTTTAAATGTGCATAGAGACATTTCAGAGGAAAATAAAGCTTCAAAGGAAACAGCAGATTGATGTTAGTTCCAATGTATATATATATATAACAGTTCACTTCCTTTCGTAACCTGCTAATATGAAGCCAAGCACGTCCCTTGAAAATCACACAACCCATTTCCACATCAATTCATGCCTCATTTCATTTGTGTCGTTAGTAGCATTAAAAGCATTTGCATTTTAAAAAGAAAGCATGCCCAAAAGTGACACAAGTTTTCTAGTGTGAAAGCTGGGTTATTTGTTATTTTTACTCGAGCCTCATATTAATAGTGCAAAGCAAAAGAAGAAGATTCTAGACATTGAAGAAATACCATATTGGACCTAAATATTGTGTCTTTAAGCTGTTTTAGCTTCTGGCTTAGCTGAACGTAACTCAATAACAACAATTTTACTAGACTTTTTTCACAATGAGGAATATACAGGTACAGTATATGAAAACCATAAACACAACTCAACAATAGAAACTACTTTATACTCTTTTCATATGTTAGCTTCAACATTTCAGCCTGGTCAATTTGGTTGCTAGGTAACCATGACGCGTGACTTCATTTGTTATCCTAACATGCTAACTAATAAATGTATTATTTGTCTACCCCAGGAGAGAATTTATTAACATGGATAAATTCTGGGTATCTTCAGGACTGTATTTTGCATTTTATTACACAAAATGTGTCTAAAAAAAACACTTTACATTTCCAAACATTTACGCACTTTAACAATAAAACATTAAATTAGATTAAATAGATGACATATATGGACTTATATGGGGGTATAATAGTGCCAAAATTCCTCAAAGCAAAATAGCATATTGAATCATATGATCTGAAAAAAATCCTTTTACATTGCTTGAAATTTTCGACACTGTAATTTACTGTATTTGTATATTTCAAATGAAAATATAATTCAAGCATTTCAATGCAAAAATATTCACCTTAAATTGCTGTTAGAAAACATATTCGATTGCTAAAAGTATAATCTTCATTATTTTTCAGCCTCACAAATTCAGGTTGGAAAAAGTTCAGGTATTAAAATACAGGTTGAAAAAATTCAGGTATTAAAATTCAGGTAGAAAAACATTCAAGTATTAAAATTCAGGTTGAAAAAATTCAGGTATTAAAATTCAGGTCGAAAAAATTCAAGTATTAAAATTCAGGTTGAAAAAATTCAGGTATTAAAATTCAGGTCGAAAAAATTCAAGTATTAAAATTCAGGTTGAAAAAATTCAGGTATAAAATTCAGGTCGAAAAAATTCAAGTATTAAAATTCAGGTTGACAAAATACGGGGCTTCAAATTCAGGTAGAAAAAAAATTCAAGTTTTTGCATCTGGGATATTACAGGAAGAGCAATTTGTTTGTATTGTTTGTTTTGTCTCACACTATTAGCACTATAGGTTGCACACAATTTACTTCATGTAGCTAGGACAACTTACTTTAAATCCTCATCTCTGTGTTGTTTTACGTAGCAGCATGTTCCTGGAGAAACGTTGTGTCGTTTCACCGTGTACTGCGTCAGCATTATACGGTTGAAATGACAATAAAAGCTTCTTGACTACTGACCCGATGTTGTTTTTGTTATGTAATGGACAGATAAAAATGAAGGATCAGGTGTCAACTCTAAAAACAGAAGAAGCAAGTGGGTCAGACATGGGGAAGTCTCCAAAAGAACTGTGGTGTATTATCTTAACTTATAAAATAGCACAAAGTGTTTTAATTTTAAAAAGCACACCAAATATTGTCTTTGAAACTGATGTTCTGATATTCCTGTAGATGGACAATAAAACAGATGCTGCCTTCCATTCATCTATCTATGTTCTGTACCTATTATCCTACACAAGGTTTCCTAGATATGGAACCTGAAGTATATCCCATGGGACCCAGGGCACAAGGCAGGGGACAGACTAGACAGGGTGCCGACTCAACACATGGCACAATCACAAAGTGCAGACAATATAGAGATGAAAATCAAAAAAAAAATTCTGGGAGGAGACCATAGAACCCAGAGGAAACCCCTGAAGCAGGAGAACCCAGAGGAAACCCCTGAAGCAGGAGAACCCAGAGGTAACCCCTGAAGCATGGGGAGAACTTGCAAACACCACGTACATACACAAGTATCCACTAACCAGCATGCCCCCCCCTTCATTTAGTGTATTTTAGACTATTTATAGACTTTTATAATACTCATAGCACCCATCAGATTTTTTGAATGCTTGGCTAGAACACTCGTTTACGTTATACTGCTTTACAGCAGTGTACCTGCTATCATCAGTGGGAGCCTAGTGAGAGGAAAAATTAAGAAACAAAGTCAACCAAATGAACACAGTAGGCTTGCTGCATGCTAATTAAAGCGGCTATAATGACGATTTGGGTTTGGAAGTTCATATAACTTGAGTTAAAATGAGCAAAAATAACTGAACGAGATCCAAAAAGCTTTGACAGGTTTACTGAAGGAAACTTGACGGATACTTACTCATCTTGCATAAAAGCAATCCTTTTATCATGTACGAGATATAAAAGTCATCCTGAAATAATGATACTCTTAAAATAGGGCTTATAATATTTGGAAAACTTCCAGTTAAAATACATCAGCCCCCCGCTGGCTGTCCTCTGGGATGTTTTCATACACAAACACTGGGTTAAAGTCCGCCACCTGAGCAGCAACAGATAAAGAGTGACATCATTTCTTGTTGGATTCAATCATGTGTAAAGAAACATGAAGCAAAGAAGGACAGACGAGCAAAACCGGCCTCAAGATAATTATATGAAACACACACACACACACACTTCAATTAGATGGACACAAGTGTGGCCCAAGGGGGAACTTAATGATCACAATGCAGAAAAGCTCAATATAAATCAGCTTAGAGAAGAACAGTGGGCCCTGGGGTCACACCCTGACATGGCACCTAAATGGCCCACACACTCACACACTAACACATACACACACATACAAAGTATATATAACTCATATACTCT
>JAOTRN010024057.1:0-21878 GCA_028566695.1 Bagroides melapterus | reverse complement strand
TGTCTCATTTCACTGTGTACTGCTAAGCTATATATGGTTGAAATGACAATAAAAGCTTCTTGACTTGACTCTTGACTACTCAACACAATCCTACATCAAACAGAGCATGAAATTGCGAGAACATTTGGAACTAATCTGCTCTAAACCTTTCCACCACACATCTTCAAGAAGCAAATCAATAAATGAAAACTCACAGAAGAGCTGACTTACAGAGATTATATTCTCCTGGGCTGGACAGTTCAAGATGGATCATCTGGTCCCAGCAGCCACTATCATCCAGATCAGCCAGCTTAGTAGTACATCCACGCAAACAGAACCAGCTCTGATGGACCAAACTGCACTGCATTCACTTTCTCTATGCAAACTAAACAGCTGGACCAATTAGAGCAGAGCTTTATATAACAGAATGCTGACATCATGTGTAAAGTCTGTGATTTCTTGTTCACTGGAAAAGCTGCTGACCTCATACTGATTTGTTTTTCTATTTTGGTACGAAAATCGGTCTTAACTTTCTTGCTAATCCCTGAACAATCTGCTGGCTCAATTTTCCGAGCAGTTCCTGAGCTTCGTCTGAGCAAGTACAACTGAGGTCATGATGATGTAACACGCGATCACTTTGTCTTCATTCGTGGTTTCTGTGAAGACTTAATTCATGAAACCAAACGTTAAAAACAAGGAAAAGTGGTAAAAGTAGATTTGTAGCTTCATACTACAGTGAAATCTCAGCAAGATTCAAGTCCTTGTATTTCGTTTGGGATAATGCAATAACTCAATTAAATTTTATTTGTACAGCATTTTTAACAATTCATATTGTTACAAAGCAGCTCAACAGAAATATGTAAATTCAGGATAGAAATTTAAATCAAATTTCTGATTAATTAGTGAGCAACTCCAGTGAGGGGAAAAGCTTGTGAGGCAGCTTGGTGGACCAGGGATTGGAACTCATAAGGTTCTGATTGATAGTACTACGCTACCATATCCCACAACCATAAATCATTTCCTTTCAATAACTGTGTACTATATGGTCAAACAGTGCAATTGTGGAAATTATCTTATAGTTATTTAATGAAATCTATCTTGTTGAAGTTATCAGCTGTTCAATGATAGGATAGTAATCATCATAAATCCAGGCATTGGTCAGATCACATGTGACAATATAAGAAAAGGACCATTCATAATATAAAAACCTGAAGAACAAAGTGAAGTTGAAAAAACAGGAACAGAAATGGAACACAAGAAAAGGATTAGTGATGCACTTCAATAAATAGGGGAAGTAGTAGCTCAGTGGATAAACTGCTGGTCTGCTGATTGGAAGGTTTAGAGTTCAAATCCCAGGCCCTTGAGCAAGACCCTTAACACTCATTTGTATAAGTGAGATAAATCTAAGTCTCTAACATAAATGTAATATAGTGCACATTTACAATTAAGAATACTTTGCAACAACACGTGAAGATAGAAGTAGGCTAATTAACCATGAGCTACACCAAACAGCTGGATTCAATGAGGTGACACACAAAAGGAAAAGAGGGAGAGACAGAAACAGGAATCCAAACAACACATCACAATAAGAGCACAACTTATTGTGCAGGGAAAAGCACCGTGTGCAGCACAGATTCATGACTGTCAGACATTTTTGTTTTTGAATTTTCTGAAGAAAAGTGTACAAAACATAACAAAAGTCATTGAACCTCCAGGTAACAACACACATTATTAAAAATCAAGCTTGTGTAATCTATGGAACTGGTTCATTTGATATATATCAGTTATGTAAAAGAGCGTATTCAGAGAAGAAATAAAAAAAACAGTGAGCCAAAGTCTTTTTTTCAGATGAGAGCAAGTTTTGTATTTCATTTGGAAACCAAGGTCCTATAGTCTGGAGGAAGGATGGAGAATCTCATAGCCCAAGTTGCTTGAAGTCCAGTTTTAAGTTTCCACAATCTGTGAAGACTTGGGGTGCAATATCATCTGCTGGTCCACTGTATTTTTTAAAAATCAAAGTCACTGCATCTATTTACCAAGACATTTTAGAGGACTTCATGCTTCCTTCTGCTGACCAGCTTTGTAAAGATGCTGATTTCATGTTCCAGCAGGATTTGGCATCTGCACACACTGCCAAAAGCACCAAAGGTTGGTTAAATGACCATGGTGTTGGTGTGCTTGACTGGCCAGCAAACTCCCCAGTCCGGAACCCCGTATTGTCAAGAGACAAATGAGAAACAAGGAAACAAAAAAATGCAGATGAGCTGAAGGCCACTGTCAAAGAAACCTGGGCTTCCCTACCACCTCAGCAGTGCCACAGACTGATCACCTCCATGCCATGCTGAATTGAGGCAGTAATTAAAGCAAAAAGAGCCCCTATTGAGTACATGTAGAGTAAATAAACATACTTTCCACAATTCATAAAAAATGTTTTTTTTATTGGTCTTATCAAGTCCTCTAATTTGATGAGATAGTGAATTGGTGGACTTTAAGCACTTCAGTCTGTGTGTACTGGATTTATATAATGTATGAATTTCACTATTTGAGTTAAATTACTGAAATAAATTAACTTTTACAGGATATTCTAATTTATTAGAATTAAATAAATATGTAATTTAGACACACATGACATGCACAAAAAAACAGAAAGATGATGCTGTATTTATTTGTTTAAATTGTTATTACAATCACCACACCCTACATGGGATCTCTCTCTCTCTCTCTCTCTCTCTCTCTCTCTCTCTCCCTCCTCCTCCTCCTCCTCCCCATCCTGATATATATCATGTCCCTTTTACATCTGCTGTCACATCTGTGTTATGTTTAATAAATCAAAGAAAATCTGACCTAATCCCTGGATCCAGCTCCATCTGTATCGTTGCTACTAGACATGAGGAAGAACAAGAAAGAGTGGGACGAGAAACAGCTTCCATTCCACATACACAGCATTTACCACACTTGAAGTCAGTGTGTTGGAAACAGGAAAAATGGGCAAACACAAAGATCTGACTTTCACAAGGTTATGAATAGATGTGATGGCTCGACATCTGGGTCAAAGAACCTCCAAAACAGCAGGTTTTTTAAAGTGGTACTGGTATGCAGTGCTTAGTGCCTACCAAATGTGGTTATAGAAAGAAAACCGATGAACTGATGACAGGATCATGGGAAAACAAAACTCACTGATGTTCATGGGGAGTGAAAGCAAACCTGTCTGGTCCATATCCCACAGAAGAGCTTTTGTAGCACAGAAAGAAGTTATGCTATGCCGTGTATCACCTACCTAAACACTACTGCAGACCAAGTACACCTCTTTAGGGCAACAGTATGCCATAATTTCAAGTCAAAGTCAAGTCAAATTTATTTTCAAAGCACATTTAACACACCATAGTTGACCGAAGTGCTGTACATTCCTACAATAGCTGCAGATGTGAAAACAGACTATACAACAAACAATAAGAAAAATAAAATAAATAAAATCCTACAGATGCTCCATCTTCAACAGGATATTGCATATGACGTTGTAGTGAAATTAGCTCAAGAAACAGAGTTCGAACATCTCCTGCAACTCCACCATAATAAGTAGTGAAATAAGCTCAAGATTTGAATATTTAAGTATAATTATAACTGGTTATTATTACTTTAAAATATTCAAATGGGGTTTTCGAACTAACTGCCTTGGAATCAATAACACAATTATTTGACCTGTTCGAAGTCCTTGACGCAAGCTAGAGATTCCGCTGGAGATTTAAAATGTTCCAGTGGTACAAACAAAGTTCTTGATTGAAATTGTCGGCAAAGTCTCAAAGAAAGTGAAGGTCTTGTCCCGGAGCTTTCCAGGACAACGAACTTCAACGGGTAAAACTCCCGTTGGGAAGAACTTCTCCCCACGACTCTCCACACGACTCCCACATGACTCTTCCAAGAAACTTCTCTTCTTCTAACAAGCTAGGTAGGCTTGATAGGTAGCTAGGTAGGTTTTCCTAGAGTGACCAATCCATGGCTTGAACTTTCAGCGTGAAAAAGGGTTCATTTGCATACATGTGGTGGAGTCGAGGGAAATTGATAAGTTCCCATAAAAATATCATAGATCTATATCATGCACTTGAATGATCACATGGCTTACACTATGGTTCATAAAAATGCAAGCAGATCATTTTGATACCAAACACGAGAGAGAGAGACAGTATGGAAAGAGTGGCAAACAGGATATAGGTAATTAAACATACAATTCTCGTTTTATGAAGCATTTTCTGTTTGATGGAATAATACAGACCAAAACAGGTCATGAGTAGCAATGCAATGATGAGTGAACAAAAAGGTTTTTAGATAACCTCTCTCACTCTCTCTCTCTCTCTCACACACACACACACACACACACACACTCATCAGAAGAGTTCTTTTATCCAAGTCTTAATAAAACTATATTAAAATCCTGCCTAACCCATGCTGGTGCTACACACCTATATATATACATATATATATATACATATATATGTATATATATAGTTTAGTTATATATATATATATTTAGTTATATAGTTTAGTACTCCTGATGAGTGTGTGTGTATGTGTGAGAGAGAGAGAGAGAGAGAGAGAGAGAGAGAGAGAGAGGTTATTGGGAGAGATCATCTCACATTCCTTTGGTGCCTGAAGGAGAGACCAAGACCCGGATTCTGTTTGTATCAGTGCAGTCCGAGCAGTCCTAATAGCTTTTACAATGATAGGATTGTTAAGCAAAAAAGGGTGATTTATGGTTAAGGTCACAAATGAGGGGCTGGTTATCGGTGCCTGAGTTTTTGCAGAAACGCCAGCATTCAGGGAGGCAGATTGCTTCTCAGATTGCTTCTTCCTTAGTCTCTTTTAGGGTGTGGGTAAGATCTGATTTGAGAGCACAAGGGAGACCTTCATAATATTAGCATACTAGGTTATGGGATGTATTTACAGTTGCCCATTGAGGGCAGCAACGTACTGTCTGATGAGCTGAACATCCATGAAACATCCAAGGAATTATTTAACTACAGTTGAAGTGAAATTGAATGTTCCCTACACTGACAAAATGGACACACTTCTGCAAGCCAAACCAAAGAAACAGATTTCACACACACGCGCAAAAAGACTGGTCGAGCTGTGTTTTATATATATATATAATATATATAGTTATATACATTTACTACAAGAACACACCACTGTATTGTATATCACTGCAGCAAGAGGAGATGACATTGTTCCACTTAGAAACACTCATTTTAGTTAGTCTGTATTATCTGTTAGAGCTGCAGTGGAACTCTATTCCTGTAAAAATGAGTGAATTGGACACAGCCTCCCTTTTTTAGAGAACAGTTAAAGAAATGGTTTGTTCATACTTAGGCCTGTCAACACTGGACCTTAATTATAGCACTAGGATCTTGTTGAGGTCAGTCTTTCTGTCAAATATTCCATGCTATCAGTTATTAGCTGTCATCTGTTTCTATCCTGTTATTGTCAGTTTTAACTCTTCTTGATTTAATGAGCTTTTGCTCTTACTGTGTTAGACAGATTTATATGTTTATTATACTGTGTCTGTGCTCTGTGTAGCATGCTTCATCGAGTGTATTGATGAGTGTTTTGATTGACTTTTACCTCCACTTTCTTTTGCATTACTTTTATAGAAACATTTGTTTTTGTAACATTCTGATGAGACCTAAAATGTAGGCCTTTTGGCACTCTGGCAGATTTACAGAAATGTTATTTTGATGTGAACTGTTTTTTTTTTAAATAAAACATCCAACAAACAAACCAATAATTTAATAAAATTTCACTAGCTAGTTGAAGTGACGTCGCAGGCGAAAATGACAATTGATACTTTTCAGTTATATAAATTTTTTCTTAATATACTCTATGAAAGCTCATCAAATGAAGGTGAAATGGAAGAAGGGAAAGCCAGAAATATGTTTAAAAGCAATGTACAAATCACTGTGAGCTAGCTAGCGACAAGCTGGAGTATGGATTCTTTATGATGTATTTCTGATAGCAGAAAAAGAATAAACCAGAACTTTTGACTATATTATGTCCAAAATATCACATTAATATTTTTATTTTTATTTTTTTACTTCATTTGTAATCAATAACTCTGAAGCCAAAATGTCAATGAAACACAAAGGTAGAGGACAGGGATGTGGCATGAGGTAGCTTAGTGGTTAAGGTACGTACAATCGAAGGTTGAAAGCTTGGTCCACCAAGCTGCCACTGCTGGGCCCCTGAAAAAGGCCCTTACACTCAGTTGTATAAAATGAGATAAAAATGTACGTTGCTCTAGATAAGGGTGCGCCAAACTGGTCATGTATTGTCTGATCTTAAAGGATTCTTACAGTATGCATGTATTTGATTATATAGCTCTGACACAACTCGGTGCAGGGTTGAAACACACCTGTGTGAAGTCACAATTTTTCAGTACTAGATTTCAGTGCTACATAACAACTCATGTTGGCTAATTCTATCTCAGTGAATCAAGAGGCTTTACCAAATGCCTGGATGAAAGCCTTGTGAGACAGAAAAAAACAAACACAAGACCTGACTATCAACAGGAGTCCACTCTCATTAACCAGAGACCCTTCGTCTTCTCGAATAATCTCCTCCCTCGCTTGTCTCCAGCTCTCCAGGGTCTTAGAGATAAAGCATTAAGAGAGACAATCGGCCTTGCTCGGAGCCAACCCTTAAAATAACTGCTAATCTTCTGTGAGCGAAAGTGGCTACAACACATCAGAAAGCACTTTATGGAGCGTTGCCGCTGGAGCCGTGGGACTCACTGGGCTCACAAAGCGTCAACTCCCCAACTCATTTCAGATTCAACAGGCTCTATTGTTCACGTAAATGACTGTATTAATAATCTTTCTGTTCTTGGAGAGCAATAGATAAGATGGTCTGTGGGGGTCAGAACAAGATCGTGGCAGAGTATGTGATATGTTTCCAGGGTTTGTAGGTTAACGTTAAGCTCTTGGCCAGATGGTGCTCTGATTAAAACAAAAAAAAAAAAGGGAGGAAGCTGCTTTAAACAGGATTACATTAACTTACATTAGCTTTCTTCCCATGACTATTGAAAGAATTTTTAAGAGTGTTGTCTCAGAACATCCAAATCCCCTCCTTTTAAGCTTTCAGCGCATTTATATTGACTCTTCGGGCTCTCTCTCTCTCTCTCTCTCTCTCTCTCACTCACACACACACACACACACACACACACACACACCCACAAGAAACACAAATCAATAATTAGAATGAATCATTATTAACCATTTCATCAACACCTTGAGCAACATCACCTCATGACCATCAATCATCCTCTCAGACACAGAGGCTACGATGTCAGTTAGAAACGTGCCATCAATCAGTTGCTCCCTTATTTTGTGATTGTAAAAAAAAATGCAAAAAAGTAGACTGAATGGTTTTGAACTAGCTTGTCTGTGGCTATTGAGCAAGAAAATAGCAAATTAAACTAACACAGCAAAAGCTTCAGAGAAGGATTTAATAACTCCTGGTAAAAAGCAGTGCTAATCCCGCTTCAAAATTACATGTGAAACATGTGAAATGTTTCTCTACATGTGATTAGAACAATGATAACCTAGGGTTAAATGTGGTGTGAAAAGCCCTATAGTGACTAACATTTATACATGAAAAATACACTTACTGACCATTTTATTAAGAACAAGACAGAAAACCACTAGGCAAAGAGTTGCATACGTTTTTGTTTTTACATTTCTGGCATTTGTCAGACATTATCCAGATTTCATCTCATTTTATACAACTAAGGATTAAGAACCTTGCCCAGGGTCCCAGCAATGGCTGTCTATATATATATAGTAGGCAGATAGATAGATAGATAGATAGATAGATAGATAGATAGATAGATAGATAGATAGAGCACCCTCCACAATTATTAATTATTGCCACCCCTGACTAAGATGTGTTCTTAGGCTTCTAATAAATTCATTTTTTTAAACAATATAGAAGCACAATGCAAAAAAAAGAGAAAAATCCATCCTTTAATTGAAGTACAAGTATTTTTTTTTTACATGAAATCAATTTTTTAAATGAGAGCAGATTTACCACAGATTGGAATTAAGACATGTCATGTGATGTCATCACAATGTGGATTCAGCCAAAACCCTCGTATAGCTATCATAGAAAGTCAGTATGTGTCTTCACTGCTAGGAGATTAAAAGAAGGATCCAATGGAAAAAAAAAACACAAATCACAAAAAGCTGCAGCAAAATCAAGCATTTATGGCCACACATACACACACGCGCGCGCGCGCACACACACACACACACATGCAGAGAAATAAAAATGGAGGACCGATCAATGCCTTTGTGATAAATAATTATTGCCATTTAATTGCTTATAGAAATGTGTTTCATATTACATGGCGTTAAGGGAATATTCCATAGATCGACATAATGCCGCCTGGTGGGAAACATCAATCATGCAGAAGATGACAGATTTGAGAGAATCTCGGTTCCAAGTGTGTGTAGAAAACGATGCTCCTACACATTGCCACAACTCTGACCATTGCCACAAGCGGTTATTGTGCAATAAATATTAATCCATGCAATAGACAGATGACTTGGGCTTGTATTATGTATAGCTGCTGATCCTGAAGCAGAAACAAGAGCTGCTCCCGGCGAGGAAAACAGGAGCAGATTGTGTTCTTATAAATGAGTTGTCATTTTTAACGTGTAGAATCCTATGCCCTACTTTTAGTAACCTTTACTAAATTAATTATATTTTTATTTTCATTTTTATATCTGCTAACTCCAATTCAATTCAATCTGCTAAAATTAACAAAGCAGCTTTACAGAAATCTGGATACAGATATAAAAAGCTCTCACAATGGTAGTTGAATCAGAAAAAGAGCATGTAAGAGGTTATGTGAGTTTGGTTGAACGGGAACTGTGCCACAATTCCCTTGAATGTGAACGCAACTCGTACTCGGATCTGGAAGTAAAGTAACTTGTGAGTGTGTTTTAGCCGAAGGCGATATCATTTGTTTCCACAACACACGTGTATTATGAGTGATAGGGGAATGTTATGGGATATAGAAACACCATAATAATAATAATAATAATAATAATAATAATAATAATAATAATAAGGTGAGTTTATATAGTTTTGTTCTCTATGACGGTTTGTGGTGATAAGTGCACCAGAGCTCAAAAGACAGTAAGTGAGTCTGAAACCAGACCAACATTGAGGTTAAATAAATGTAATTTGAAGCAAAATAACAACATGCAAATAAGAAAATTAAATGTATTAAATGAACTAGAAGCAAGCCTATCAAGAACTGTTACTGTTTTATCATTGTATTATATGTAAAGCGTAGTTTAGCTTCATTTCTAATGGTCATTGTTTATGGCAATGTACAACTAAAATCAAATCAGTATTATGCCAGGGGATGAAACAATAAAGAAAAATAAAGACTTTACATGCAGCCAAGAAGATTACCATGAATTACCCACAATGCAGTGCAATGATATGAAAAGAATCAACACTATATTGTGGTATTTCCATCTGAAATATGCTTTCCACTCTCTATAAAGGCGTAAAGAAAGTATGCTTTGTCCAGATGTCACTATTTGGAAAATACAGCTGTGGACAGACATCACGTAAACACTGTGAATTGTAATTGTCATTGAAATTTTGGAAATTTATTGTGGCTGGTTTTTCTGCAGGCAACACAGAACTAAGATCCATCTTAGTTTGACAAAATCCTATTAACCTTACTGGAACAGTAGCTGACGGGCACCAGGCCTCGCTTTCACACTAATGTCAGATGGCATTTTTTTTTTCATTTTCTTCTTATTTCCGTCTCCTTCATCTTAGATCACATGACACTTTACATCACTCCCCTCCCATACATCCCTTGTCATGTGATATAAAAATCATTATTTCACCACAGTATGAACTGTAATATGAACTGGTAAAAGCAGCAGATTGATAATGGTTCTTGATGGAAGTATGACTGGGCCCTAGATCTTTCTACTTTGCTTGGGCTGTTAATAAGATTAAAGTCTTTGAAGAAAGCTTATTACCCTTGAATAAGAAACTATTAAATTTGCTTTACCTATTTAAATAATGCTCGCAAAATGGCAGTTTGAGAAAACCAAACATACATCCAGTAAGTGTTAATTCTGTAGTTGTTAACATCTAGTTAGTGAGAGACTTCATAAGACAATGGCTAGACTGGAAGGGTACTGTAACCCCAGTAACCAAATACACAACACATTGAACCTGAAGGCTGATGGATTAAATACAGCACAAGAAGGTAAGTCACCAAACGGAATCTGAAGCTCAACAAAAGCCTCTAAAAGATGAAGATTGGAAAAAAGACCCTTGATCTGATGTATTAGAATAATATCTGCAATGACATAGTTCACATAGTAATATTAAAATGTATGTTATAGTAAATTTGTTAACATAAAGACTTCTCACACGTGAATTATTTCCTCTCTGTGATTGTAAACTAAATAATTAATTCTGGCTATTCCTAAAGTTTTACACTGTACATTCTAAATCCATACATACATACAGTGAGTAATCACTTTAAATTAGTTCATGTATTCAGTGTAAAAAAAATGATTTTTTTTTTTTTTTTTTATAAAATCATGTGTGCCACAATTATTGACACCCCTGATGTTAATACTTCATACAACCCCCATTTGCCAACAAGACAGCACTTAATGTCCTCCTATAACATTTCACAAGATTGGAAAATACAGAGAGAGGGATCTTTGACCATTCCTCTTTGCACACTCTTTCTAGATCATCCAGAGTCAGCTCACCCCACAGGGTTTCATTTGAGGTCTGGGGACTGAGTCGGCCATGGAATATTTGTATAGATTTCGCCACATTTTAGTTCATTATCCTGCTGAAAGACCCATTGACAACCCATATTTAGCTTTCTGACAGAGGCCATCAGGTTTTAATTTTAAATGTCCTGGTGTTTCAAAGAGATCATGATGCCATGCCCTCTAACAAGGTTCCAAGAGCCTTTGGAGAAGAAACAGGCCCACAGCATCACAGATCCTCCACCATACTTCACAGTGGGCATGTGTTTTTCCACATACTCATCTTTTGATTTACGCTAGACCTCCTTAGAGTGTTGGTTGCCAAAATACTCTATCTTAGTCTGACACATGGTCCCAGTCAAAGACATTTACGTTTGTGATTGTAGGTGAGAAAAGGCTTTTTCCTTGCATGCCCCCCAAACAGCTTGTTGGCATGTAGACAGCATCTGATGGTTGTTATGGAGACTTTGTGACCCCCAAGATGCCACTCTTTGATGCAGTTCTCTAACATTGAAGTTGGGGCCTCATCCAGCCTTGTTTGGCACTATTCCAGTTGTTTAAATGCGTAATGATTCCTCTGACTATAGTTGTGGGCAAGTTTAGGCGAGTGGCTATTTTCTTGTAGCCACTGCCTGACTTATGAAGGTTGACACACATCTGCCTTACTTGAATGGGTTGTTCTCTTGTCTTTCCCATGTTGAAGAGTGGATAAGAGAAATAGGCCATTGTGTCATGTCATATTTATACCCAGGGAAAAAGGAAGTCATGAATTATTAATTAAAGGTTTCCGGATACTCTGATCAGTCTTAAAAACTATTACAGTTACATTTATTTTGATAGCAATTGTTAGGGGTTCCAATAATTGTGGAACAGGTGATTTTATAAAAATAAATAAATAAATAAATAAATAAAAAATGATTTTTTTTTAATTCACTTGAGTTAAAGGTTAGATTTTTCTACATTTTCCTTTCATTGTGAGATTTATGCTACTGCAATAAAAAATGAATTTATTAGAAGCCTAAGAACGCATCTTAACCAGGGGTGCCAATAATTGTGGAGGGTGAGGTGTGTCTTTATATACTATGGTATCGAAATGTATTATTAGGCTGATCATTTCATTTGAATGTGCCCAGTGTTGTTTTTTTCCAGTTTCCAAGAGATGCATTGAGACACTAAAATTACAGTGAGATGAGTTTTTGTCACTCATCCCTCTTCATGCATCAGAGTGCTTATTACATCTGCTTCTCCTGAAACACCTCCAGATCATCAGAAACAAACCAACACGATGTCTCCTTGTAAGTGGAAAGTGCACTGGACATTTACAACTAGGAGAAGTAATACATGGAGAAAAAAGTTAGAAAGTACTTGAATGTATCCTAGCATGTAAATATAGTCCATCACTGAGCTAACACACACATACACAATCAAACCTAAGGACAATTTAGATTCCTCAGTTCATAGTATATGCATGTCTTGAAAATCTGAATCCTAAAAAAACAAAAGGAGCACATGCAACACAGAAAACACCAGGGCTGAAGTTGTTTCCATGTACTTCTTGCTGTGAGGTCATAGTTCTCACCACTGAGCCAGCATGCTACTGGAAGCAGTAAAACAAGTGCCATTTAAGTAGCACATTACTACAGTGTTGAAATGCATACATTCTACACCACTGCTGTTAAATAGACTTCGCTGTTCAGACAGCGGTCAGTCTGTACAAATATTGTCTTTACTTACATCAATAACTAAAATATGTTTAAGACCGACACTCTCTACAGTAAGAGGTTTATCTATTTCAATGCACACTTCCATATCAGGGATGGCTAATGGCCTAAGTGCTGCAGTCAACCCTTTGGACATGGCTGGCCAATATAGAACAATAAAGACAAGAAATTCTGTGCAATAGACTGGCTCCCTCCATGCAGTTAAATAGAAATCTGAAGACTTCTTTGGAATTATGGCAATTTTGGCAAATTAGTGCTGCTGTGGACAGAGACGTAACCTTAAAATTTTTACTGTAATTGTGGCTGTTACAACGCTGAAACAATTGCTATTGGCTGTCATTCAGGAACTTGGCCACTGACAACCGTTCCCTCCTTTTTAATTTTTAATTTTGAAAATACATCTGTTTAAGTAGGTGTGTGCTGCTATTTTGTTGCTACACGTCATTGTCGCTCTATTATAAAGTTCGCTAGTATTTGTTCCAGCTACTGGTTGCTATAGTAACATAGTTGGCGCAACTAGAATTTCACTTTTGATGCATCAGTTCCCTTTCGAGATGTACTCTCGCAGTGGGTCAGTTATTGCTGCTTTGGGAATCCTTCCCTACTTCCCCGAATCGCTGAAGCCAGATTGGTAAGGGAGTAAGAGGACAAAATCTGCCGAAATGCTGTATTTCACCATTCTACATCTTCAGCGTGAACTACTCGCTGCCCTGGAGCATGGAAGAAGCCGTTGCCACTGTAGAAGAAGCCCAGGCAGCAGAAGTGGCTTTTGCACATATGTATTCCCATAGCATCAATAACTGGCGCAATGCAAGAGTCTCGAAAGGGAACATAATGGGCACTCACGTAACCCTGGTTCCCTGAGATGATGGGAACAAGCACTGCATCGTTAGCCATTCCGCAGCGCTCCTGACGACCAATGTTCGTGCTTAGTTGAAAACCTGGTGAAATACAGCGTTTTATTGGGGCTTACAGTATATAGGCAGATAGCCCGCCCTACATGGCGGGTTGAAACATCATTTGTCCTGTTACTCCAGTGGACGTTACCAATCTAGCTTCAGCGATTCGGGAAAGTAGGGAAGGATTCCCATTGTGTCAGTAACTGACACAATGCTCATTTCCATCATCACAGGGAACCAGGGTTACGTGTTTACATGATGTTTTCTTGCCTCTAATATATTTCTGTAATAACTGTTTCATTTCAGCATGGTAGCAGCAAGTGCATAGACAGACTGCCAAAGCCTCAGCTTGAGATTAAAATATATACTGTAGACCCAATCATCTTAGGTGCTTATCTTAGATCCATCTAAGAGGATTGGGTCTTAGATGGATCTAAGTATGAGTCAGGCTTTTCTTCACAGATTGTATAAATACATTATTAAAAAATACTGTATAAAATTTTGTATTTTGCATTATATAAAATATTGCATAAATACAATAAATATGTTTTCCTGTGTATAAAGTAAAACACTCTAATATTTCATTAGGTTTACCTTTTCAATATTGAACTGCATCAAATGAAAACAAGGTTTACTGTTTTTTTTTTTTTATTTAAGAAATAAAAGCTTAATAAGAATAACATGATTATTCTCTGATACAATTTGCTCAAGTAGCTGCAACAAGAGATTAGACTGCATTTGCTTATACATATGTATAATCTGAATATACTGAATATACAGCTGTAAAAATATACATGAACTTAAGGGGTAGAAAGAAAGCTTCGATGAGCTGCTATGACAAGCGAAACTTTATTTTGTTGACTTTTCACTAGATTAACTCTTACTAAAAATATAAAATATAAATATAATAAAGTGATAACAAATGTGACACATCTGTCTTTAATTAACAAGTAAATATGCCAATAAAGTCAAGCCAAGAAGCTTCAGTTTTATTGTCATTTCAACCATATATAGCTGACACAGTACACAGTGAAATGAGACGATGTTTCTCCAGGACCATGGTGTTACATAGAACACTAGAGTCAATGTGAATTAGGGCTGAAACAATTATTTTGATAATCAATTAATCGACTGACTATTAGAATGATTAATTGATTAATCGTTGTTTATTTCTCGTTGGTTTTGAATGATTATTCAGCTTTTGCAACTAGTTAAAACATTGAATTATACATCTTCTAACTAATAAATAAAAGTCAATCACTTCAGCTATTGAAATAGATGTTTTAATGAACTTTGAGCAAAATAAACAGATCATTCTGTTTACTGATTCTGTCCAACTCAAATAACACACAAATGTTCTGGTTTGTTAGAATTGTTTAATTTTTTTGTTCCCTTTTATTAGAAAAAATAAACTTCTGCCTTGCATGTATTGCACACGACAGCATTCTTGGTTTTAATTTTTTTGAAACTTTCCACCACGAGCTCGGATTCAATTGCACTCTATTTTCTTCTATTGCAATAGCATTCAGGAACACTGCGTTATACTCTAGTGCTACAGGCCCTTATGTTAGGGTACATAAGATAAAACAACTACCTGACAGCAAAATATGCCCTATGTTGACTAATCTTTTCAGCCCTAATGTGAATGCCTTCTTGTTACTAATTTGTAACAACTAATTTGTAAGGACATATAAATAAAAAAACACATACGTGTGGTTATACAATAAAGATACGCAAAGATTGTTTTAACCTACTGTACGTGTTTTACTTGTTTCTTCCCTTAAGATTATTGATTTAGATTATTGCTCTGTATTTTTCAGATGTGATTGCTGTTTCTGTTTTGACTTCCTGCCTGTAGTCTTTGATGCAAATTTTTGACGATAACTATTTCTGTTATTAAAGACTGCAAACAGATTCTTTGCCTCCCAGCACATCATTACAGTTTCACACTTTTGCATTATTGACACGTAGATCTTCATTGGCTGTTTTTAAACCTCATGAGATGAACAAAGACAAGAAAACGTTGACAAAAAAGACAAAAGAACAAAAACACAATTATATGATTTTTCTTTTTTTTAATTCCATCAAGTTTGTCCTGAACAGACTTTTCTGATGATAACTGACATGTTTTAGATCACCATTAAATATACCTTTGCTTTTATTTTTCCCTTAAACTATCATTTACACTACACAAAAGCAGGTGATATGAAATGCATGCTGTTCAATTTCTGTCTGTTGCTAAGCATCTAGACAAACAGTTTCATACTGTGCAAAAGTTTGCCTCAAATGCAGGGTTTCATAACTCAGAGTTAGAAAGTGTGAAACATTGTTCTTCCCATGTTAAAAAGCAGCATTTTGGTGCTATTCTCAGATGGAAGCCAAAAACATAACACCGCCACCCTTGTGGTGGTACTGCAGTACCAATAAAATACTTCAAAATTCTTTGTAAGACCTCTGCCTATACTGTATAGCTTTAAACCCATTTAGCTTTAAAAATTGAAACCTCCTCCTATCCCCTGGGAAATGGTACAGCCAAGCAACAGCTGAAAGTACAAAAGAAAAAAAATACCCATGCATTCTGTGTGAGAAGGTCAGCGGTGATCACGCCCCTGTCAATTAGAGTGAAAATAACTGTCTCCTCTGAGTATGTTCAGCTTCACTGAGATGACTCAGTTTGATAAAATTCATTTTATTTTCTCTGCCTGTGCTATTTTGACTATCGTGCTCTAGTGGATTACTGCCAAATGGAATATATATCCCTCCAGTCGTTTTTTTAAAACTTTCTCTTATTTTACGCTCCGGTTCCTTTGGATTATTCTTTGGATTAACCTTTTCAACTTGGGAGCTTTCCTGCATGGACTAGTGCCCTAATTTTGCAGACGATATTGAACTCTGATACCTGTAGAGATTTAGTTTATGGTCAGTCTAGGATATGTTTCCAGGAAGCATTTATCTTGTTATTTTTGATGTTTGCTTCTTCATTTTTGTGATTTATTTTTCCCTATGCGGATTTCTTCCTGAACTGGTTCCTTGGATGTATTTTGACTGTTCCTTTACCTCCTGTCCTAACTTCTGGCCGCTCATGTTTCATGCCTTAGTTGTTAAGACTATCATTAACGATCCCCTAGTCAGATTGGTGTCCTGTGATTGGGTTCCTCCCATTCACTTCTGCCACGACCCTGACAGCACCATATGGCCATCTTCAGTTATTGATGACCCTCAGTCAGACCTCTCTCTGGTTCCTGCAGAATACCATGATCTGGGCCAAGTGTTCAGCAGGGCCTTTGCCATTTCCCTGCCACATCATAGACCTTACGACTGTGCCATCAATCTCATACCACACCTCCCAGAGGACACCTATACCACCTGTCCAAGCCTGAGAGGGAGGCCATGACCAAATACCTTATCGGCTGGCATCATCTGCCCATTGTCATCCCCTGTTGGGGCTGCATTTTTCTCTGTGGAAAAGCACAGATTTCTATGCCCCTGTATCGATTACTGAGGCCTTAACACCATAACTGTTAACAATCACTACCCCCGCCACTCATATACTCTGCATTTGAGCTCCACCAAGGGGCCACTATTCTCTCTAAGTTGGACCTCCAGAACGCTTACCACCTGGTCCGGATCAGAGAGGGCGATGAGTGAAAGATGGTGTTCAACACACCCACCGGTCACTATGAGTACCTGGTGATGCCGTTCATGCCCCAGCGGTATTCCAGGTTCTAGTTAATGACATCTTGCAGAGACATGCTCAATCAGTTTGTCAATCTTTGTGTATCTGGATGAAATACTGTGCTTTGCCGGCTCCTACAAAATAGATAATATGTAAAGGCAGAGAAATGTGAGATTCGTATGACCAAGACCATGTTTTTGGTTTTTTATCTTAGCGGCAGGGAGTGTACGAATGGTTCCTGACAGAGTGAGTGCGGAGGACCGGCCTCAGCCCAGAACACGTAGGCAACTCCAGCAGTTTTTGGTGTTTGCAAACTTCTATTGACAATTCATCCCCAGCTACAGCTCCATTGTGGCACACCTGCACTAGTTAACCTCCTCCCTTTGGCCCTATTCCTGTAGTCCTGAAGCCATGCACGCCTTTGTTCGACTCAAACAACTCTATACCGTTGCCCTGACCCCCCTACAATGTCGGACATCAGGTGTGGCTCTCCACCAAAGACCTCCCCGTGAAACTGGCCTGCAGGAAGCTTGGGATATAAATATCTCTCCGTTTTTTATTTAACTTTTAACTTTGAAATATTCCTTTGGATATTTCTTTGCGCAACCTTTGCAACTCGGGAGTTTCCCTGCGTGGATTATTGCCCTAATGGATTAATTACTGTACTGTGTGAAATACAGTATAACTATAGTGATAAATGTAGGAGAATAAAACATGTTTGACATACGAAAACTACGTGTTTTAACGTTACTCAATTCAATCATGTGAAACCGATGGTTGCATTTGAATGAACTCATTTCAACATACTTTTTTTTCCATTGTGGTTGGTAGCTGGGAAACAATTAGTCAGTGGGTGAGAAATGGTGGTGACTAAATCTGGGAAGAAAACCGGGTCAAAAAATAAATAAATAAATCCAGTAAATACATATCACTGAAAATTGAGTTTCTGGATTTATTGTGTCTGAAAGGTAGCACTATAATCCAATCTATGATGGAGTGCCTCACAGACAACCAGTGCAGTGCATTGTGGGGATTTTTTTTTCTCCATCACTTATAGCATCCATAATGATTTGTCCTGGATTGAGTATGTATTTGTGCATGGATGGAGAATTTTTCAACATGCTTGTGTTTTGATTTTCTTACTGAACTTTCTGTTCTTAATTCAAAAATAAAAATAAAAATGTAAAAAATATTTAAAAATAATATTAAAAAAAATTAAATAATATTTTTAGTAGCATTGTGGCCAGATTGTAAAAAAAAAAAAACTAGCAAAAGCTATAGGAAGCTCCACAGCATCTCTCTCTCTCTCTCTCTCTCTCTCTCTCTCTCTCTTTCTCACACACACACTCTCTCTTACTCTCTCTCTCACTCTCTCTCTCTCTCTCTCTCTCTCTCTCTCTCTCACACACACACACACACACACATGTATATGGAAGTAACACAGCTCCTAGATGAAAAGTGTGTCCTCTCATTCCCACAGCTGATTTCGAAATATTCATACCATGGCAGGGGTGTTTGAGGACTAAATGCTTTGGGAATTTCCAGGTCACAGTATTTTTCCCTCAGTCTGCTCCAGATAGTACTGCCTGCAGCTGCTGTCAGGAATGTTGGCTGTTATGAGATGATAAGAAATTGCTAGGTGCAGTTACTAGCTGGCAGAAGAGGCACAGGTTACCAGGATGCTTCATGTTGAACGTCTGGCTCATTGTTACGCTTAATGACACTTTTTAAAAAAGAAATATCTAGTCTGTAGGTTTGCAAGATTTATGGAAATTGCTCAAGTTGCTATATAGAAAATACTAGTAGCATAAGGTGGACATTTTGGACTCTATTGAGCTCCAAATATACCTGAAGTGAAAGTGACAACAGGCTCACAAGAAGATATGAAGTAGCGGTTAATGTATTGCCCATTTTTTTGTCATTGTATTGTTGTTTGAGTTAATTAGCAATTTGCATTAACACTTTTATGACATAAAATTTATCTCTGTGATCTTTGTAATGACTAATGACTACAATGAAGCTGTTGTCTTTCTGGTCTGATGGGATCCTGGTATGATAGGGTCATAATTTGGTGTCAGATTATAGTTTCATAAATCCAGAGATCAAACCAGCCTTGTGTTTAAAGTTTTAATACCAGTCCAGCAATGTTTGAGCCGGGGTGGGTGCAGGTTTTCATTGCAACTAAGTATAAGCCACAGCTAAGTATATTGAAAGCCAAGATCAACTAATTAAACAGTTGAATCAGGTGTGGCTTTGCTTGGTTTGAAAGAAAACATGCACCAACCCCGGCCCTTTCTGGATAAGATTGGAGAACCATGTCATAGCCTATAATGGTCACAGCATCACAAAGTATTCCTCACATGCTGAAATTTTTTCCCATCCTATAACAGCCACTTCCAGCAGCATAACACACAATTGCCACACATTGGCTCTATGAAATTGACAACACTTTTGGCATGTTGTACAATGGAGATTCTATAAATGATACACAAAATGTAGTACAAATAGTATACATATGCTATGTATAAAAACAAGCATCTGGTCACCTCGCTACAGTTAGGTTTGTATTTTATTTATTGATCAATTAATTTGTACAGCAATCCAAAGCGGATTTACATAAGTATAATAAACAGAATAAAAATTCTCTAACATCTATCACTAATGATCAAGGCAGAGGCAACGGTGGCAAGGAAAAACTCCCTCAGATGATATGAGGAAGAAACCTTTAGAGGAACCAGACTCAGGAGGAAACCTAATCCTCACTTGAGTGACACTAGACATAAAATAATGTCAATGTAAATAATGTCATTTCTACAACAGTTTATAGTCAAGTGGAATTTATTTATTTGGCCTTTGGTTTGTGCTCCATCAGCAGTTCAGTGTTCTTTACACCACACCAAAGTCTGTCTCAGAGTATCTCAGCACTGTGTCCCATTTATCTCTGACTGTGCTGCGTCAAATCTATCTAAAGTCATATTATTAGTAACACCTAGTTAGGTTTTTCTGCTCAGGGAGATTCTCTGTAAATCACCCTGTTACATATTTCCCCAGGCAGCTGGGAGACTTGCCAACGGAGACACAGAGACAAATGATTCATACTGTATAGTGATGCACCAAAATGAAAATTTCTTAACTTCTTAACCCAGAGACGTAGAAAGGGAAGAACATGATGTATACAGTATATTCTGGTTGTGAAACTGCAGCTAACAGCTGGTATGTACTGGTTTTAGGTAACGAGGGTGGCATAAAAGAACAAATCAATTAGGCACTTATCCTGTGGCAGTGATGCAATGCACAAAATCTTGCAAAGGTCAAGAGCTTCATTAATGTTCGCCTCGAATCAGAAATATCATCTCATCATCTCAGTGATGTTCAAGTGCTGAACTGGTTTGAGTATTTCATAAACTGTTGATCTCCTGGAATTACAGTTTTAATTCACTTCAATTTATGAACAAACAATGAAAGTTTAAGTATAAAATTCAGTTATTATACAGTGTATCTCTAACGTCTATCCTGAGGAGAAGGGTTAAGGTGGCAATGAAAAACTCCCTGAGATGATATTAGCAAGAAACCTTAAGAGGAACCAGACTCAGAAGTGAACCTCATCCTCATTTGGATGACACTGGACAGGAAATAATGTCAATGTAAATAATGTCCTTTCTACAACAGTTTGTAGTCGAGTGGATTTAAGGAACCAAGATTTCCTGAGGAACTAATGACAAACACCCAACACTAATTTCTTCCTGCCAAAGTCTTCAAATGATCGCTGATGAAGACCCGACCATTAGTATAAGTAAATACTTTATTAATATAATGTTTCTAATAAAGTGATTGCAAAGTGAGTGTATACTTGGCTTATGTCTGTCTGAATAAGAGCCAGCACTGTCTAAAACTGGTTTAACTCAGATTCACTGGTGCAACAGCATAACTCATATAATAAGTTATCTAATAGACTGGAAGACACACACAGGCTCTGAGGCCACTTCCATCATGGCTGATTAATTCTTCTTGTAGGTGATGAGCATGTCAATGTTATCCTTCAAACTCTGTCAGTCTCACGAGCATCAAATTAATTGCTAAAGGTTAATAACATTTCATTTTTGAAGAAAAGGATCTGAGCTTGGTGTACCTATGAAACAAACATCGTTTCACATAATGGATCGGCTCGATAGGACAATTGCGATCAAGCCTGATGATGAAAAGCTGCACAGTTGACACTCAGGTGCAGATAGATGGATGGAGGAGGGGTGAAAGATTTAATAAAACTGTAGGAGACAGAGAGCAGAAGAGAATATTGCATTTACACCAGGCAAGACTGCAGATGTTGTGCAACAGACAGTACAACAGATCGAAGCTCTACAACAAACATGCAAGTTAATCTGCTGAGTGTCCCTAGTTGCCTGGCTGAATCAGGGGCTTTAGGTCTTATTAGCCCGACTCGACCGTGCCTCACCTAACTAAATCCTGGGTCATGCCTCCCACATGGCCACTAAATTAATCCCGCATGGCACAGGACTAAGCTCATGTAGGTACCGACTGAGTAAAAGATGAACCCCTAACTATGTAGTAGTGGAAAAAACAAACAACTGAGGCATAAAGAAAAGGTCAAAAAATACGGTTTACATTACTGATCTATTTAAATCTAGATATACAGTACTGTGCAAAAGTCTTAGGCACCATACTATCTGTAGTACAGATTTTGTTATATAAGATTATGATGTCTGCATTATTATGTACAAGACCATTCCCTACAAAGATACACTAAAATGAATGACTAAATAACTTTACA
>JAOTRN010023782.1:0-20280 GCA_028566695.1 Bagroides melapterus | reverse complement strand
TTTTGTTTTTTGTTTTTTGCTTTGACAGATGTCATTCTGAATAAACATTTGTAAAATGTTTTGACATGCTGATATTGGATTAGGCAAATGTTGTCTATATAGGTGATCATGAAACTTCCCAGAATGCCCCTGAGGAAGTCTCTAACAAATTCTTGTTAGGCAGAGAAAGTATGTTACATAGCTTTATTACAATCATCTTATCAGACTGGGATTATAAAAAAAAAATGCTCCAGATATCCGACAGGGAAGCTTGATGCATCCTTAATTAAGTGTGTCTATGCACTCAACCATAACTTGCTTGAGAGCAGGTTGATGACACATTCATAGGAACTGTGTGGTTGGCTGAACACCTTGAACACATTCTTAGATCTAGAATAGCACTGATCTGAAGGCAGTGATTATTATAGAACAAGAGAGACTCTTTTTACAAGAAGAGTAATGATATTATTCTTGGATCGTGAAGCTGATAGGTATTATGGCAGACCAGGTACACAGTGGTTATTAGGGAAGTGTGTGAATAGTAAAGAGATGTGTAGTGCACTGGTGTGAAGGTGCATTAGATTAATATCTGACTTATCTGCAATGTGACTTTCACTAGAAAATAATATCAATAGCATCAGATTATATTTTAAGATAATAGGACCAACAAAACCAGTTACGGAAAAATGTTATGGTCAATGAATTTTAGGTTGCAGGTTTTGAAGGATGTCATATGGAGCTTCTCTGATGGCTAAACTCAAAGCAGCACCCAACCTGACTTAATCCTCTCCTTGTCATCATTTCTGCCCCACCCCCTGCTCTCAAGACTCAAAACTACACACATATTTAATCCCTCCCCCCTCCCCCCAAGGTAATTAGAATCCACCAGCAGGCTTGGAACTCACAGTGTACACCTTGTTTCGGACCAGCTTCCCTGACTTTCCGGATATGGCAGGCAAGGCTCCTTGCTGTTTCAGTTCCTCTATATTAACCAATCTTTTGAGCTCTGCATAAAGAGAGAGAGAGAGAGAGAGAGAGAGAGATGTGTGGAGATACTGTTGAGATGAAGTCTCAGTTCAGTTATCAGTCCCCCGAATAGCTTCTAATAGTGCCTCAAGCATCAGTGTCTCCTGAACAATTTTAGAAAAGGTAGAATAGTAGGATAAGTTAGAATAATAGAATTAAGTTCTGGGATAATTGTGAATACATGTCTAACCTAATATGACAGGATTGGTACCGGGTCAACAGTGTTATCTGTGCTTTAATCCATTCTGTTTCAATTTGTACTGTCAATCATTCATGTAATATAATTTAACTAAGAAATTAATCTCACAAACAGTTTTAACAATGCAAATAATTCTATTTCAGATACACATCACATCAAACACATCATCAGATCTTTTTCAGTTCTTTTATTTCCAACTATGGACTCGTTTTGAAGTGGTTTGAAGTTTTATTTCTAAATAGGGATCTAATTTTAAGGAGTGAAGGGAGTGACTGCAATTTTTTTTTTTTGCTTTTATTAAGTGCAAATAAACCCTGGTCCCGAAAGTCAAATACATATAGGATGTTTACAGACAGTTGTCCATGCACACTTAAGTGGATACAGCGCTTATAGTGCTGAAGAGAATTTTCACCATCGTTAGGGAGAGGGATCCTTCCAGAGATTGTTTGAGACTTTGAATCTTAGTCTTACCTCTTTCACTTTGTCTTCAAACCATCATTCCTGCACTGTCATTTACCTTGGCAGCGTCACTATCTCCTGTCCACCAGCACTACAAAAAAGAAAGGGCTAAGAGCCAATATTTGGTGCAATCCCACCTCGAACCAGTCAGTCATTCTACAGTACCACACACCTAGCTGATCAACTTTATGCCACTGTAGCTACTGTAGGTCTGCACATCCCCCTTATTCTTAAAAATTGGTTCCAGCACACTCCTCACTTTTCAAGATTTTGTTAAACAATCTGGTTACAAACCCCACTGCCAGTTCTGCCATCTTTATGCTTCCTCTGCTATGGCATCTGGACCAACCAGCTGTCCACTCTTTATCTTTATAGCTGTTCTCACTTCATCATTACTGGTCCCACACAGTTCTTGGCTCACTTTCCTTTTCCACTTTCCTCACTCACTCTCGTTTTCTTTATTCATAAGTCCCTTAAAGTACTCCATCTAACTTCTTAACACACACGCTGCTGCACGTCCTTCCCAGCTCAACCCCTCTGTCTGGCCAATCTGTATAAGTCCTTTTCTCCTTCCCTAGTGTTCAGGTTCTCATGAAGCTCGTCATTTTCTTAGATTTTGCTACCCCCCTCTTCACCTTGCATCACAACTCCTTGTACTCCTAACTACCTTTTGAGTATACCACTATATACTCTCTTCCCTACCGCTGCTGCAGTCATCCCAGCACATGTATCACATCCTCTCTGAATTTCATAAAACTAATCACCACTCTTGTTTTTTCCCTGGATACCCTTGCATCTTTCATCATCCAACTTACCAAAATCTTCTTTCTCCTTCATCTCACACTCCAAGTTTTCATCACTCATTCAATTTCCAGTTTCACACTAAACAGTCTTCAATATATTCTACACCATTTCTCTTCTCATAAACAGCACAGTAGAACAGTTTGAACCCAACTCAAATTCTCCTGGCTTGGCTATCCAATTAGTCTTTTGTAAGCACAGTATGTCTACATTTCTCCATTCCATTATATTAGCCAGCCCTTGCCCTCTACAACTCATATTGCCAAGATAAAGGTTTTGACTCTCACCTTAAGCACTTTAGGCTAATTTAATATTACTGACTTTTTATCTATGTTTCAAAATAAGGCATTTTTAGTAAACATATAAAAACTGAAATATCACATTTCCCAAAGTATTTGGTCCCCTAGTAAGCATTTTGTGAAAGCATTGTGGCAGTGACTTAATTCTTGCAGTGTATGATGCTAAAAGCTTGGCATATTTGGATTTGGGAAGCTTCTGCCATTCTCAAACAGTAATCTCTACACTGATATCCACTTGGCTGTAACTGGGACACTGCTGCCACTGCTACAGGCACCGATCGGAGCCATGTTCACTCTTAGTGAAATGAAATGCTTGGATTCAGCAGACCAGAAGGATCTTTTTTCTGACCCGTAACAAGATGGCATTTGGGTTTATTTTTCTTTCAGTAAGCTCTAAGCAAGCTGTCACGTCCATTTTTGTGAGGAGTGACTTCTGTCTGGCTCACATAAGGGCATGACTGTTGCTCTGTTGTCACTCTGGAAAGTTCTCCCATTTTTACATAGAACCTCTGGAGTTCTGTCAGAGTGATCTTTGGCTTGTTGCGTCCCTCTCTGAATAAAGCCTTTATTACCATAAAATGTTGCATGTATGAGCACTGACATGCATATTTCCTTGTTTTCTCAATGTCTTGTTGTGTATCTTTCTCTCAACTTTCTCTCATTTGTTAGAGTTCATTACCCTTGAAACAAAGCTAGGCCAGTAGTATAATGGCAGGGGCTTTTCTGTTAAATACCAAGAAAATTGGCAAGAGAGACACAAAGAAGGCACACACCTCAACTGGGTGGGAGATTGATGAGGGGTGGTATCAAAATTCCCAAAATAAATATTTGAAAGCATGCATTAGCTAACCTTTATGCACTTTGCTCAGCATTTTAACTTTAGCGAATGATAGAACATGCACCAAAAATACGTGGTCCAAAAACTGGGAAGTGGGCCTCATGGGGAAAAAGTGTGAAAGTTTAAGTCGTGTGCATTTCCATGACACAGCCTGATTTACCTTGGAACAGGAACAGAGCATGGTTGTAATCACAGTGTGGTCATTTGTCATACGCTGATCCATGGAGTGCCTGGTGTGTTTAAAACATATAGATAGATTATTATTACTATTATTATGTCAAAACATGACTTTCCATTTGAGAGGCACTTAATATGTGTTTTCATGCAGGTTTTTAGGTGCTCGTGCTTTACAAAGCCTCCATTCATAGGTGACATAGACCATTTTGGAGAATATACACAAATGAAGTGTAATCCTAACCCTAAACTTGGTATTGGGATACAGGAGCTGTTTGTGTGAAGCAGTGCAGAATGAACCATCTGTATATAAGTTGGAATTAATAACAAATTGTAAATAACAAATTGTAAATTTCTTCTAGAGTAATTGTGGACATATATGCACAGATATCAAGAATTGTTAAATGGCTTGCCTCAATAAAACCTCAGTGTAAATATAGTCATTTCAAAAAGAGGTAAATTCTACGGAAGTATCTTATCAAGCTCTTATCAAAACTAACTTTTTTCAGCACTAAAATGTTGCTTTTTATTTTCTATATCCAATCCATGTAAAATGAACAAAATTTTGTGCTAAGGACAGTTTTATAGTCCTATCTTTCCTTAAAAAATTACTTGTTTGAATGAGTATGAGTAATCAGTTTCTTTTAAAACAATTTACTAATCACGATTATTAATCCAGAGTCCCCTAAAAGACTACTGTACCATAGTATCTGTCTTCTTGTACCAAGCCCTGAGGACAGGATGGATGGATTAACCCCCCAATAAACCCCATGTATATATATGTATAGGCTAAAAATTTCAAATGGCGATTTCATCCCTTATGTATAGGTATATTTAAACTAGTATTCTAGTAAGAATTTATAAATATATTTTACACAAAAGAAAGTCCATTCGACCTCATCAGCTCATCTGATTCAAAACATTATTAATCCTGGTTAGTTTAATACTTTAACCATAGAACTATTTCAAAACCCTTTTATGTCTGACTGTGACATCATTGTAAAGAGGATTTGTCTCTGTTTAATTTAACAACGAGTGAAATATTAGCCATGAATTATAAGAGACAATAAGAGCACTAAAAGTTTCCAAAACACAATACTGCACAAGAAAGACATTCTGGGTTATTCCATGTCCAAAATATTACATAGAAGGTTATTTGGGTGATAACGTGATAGATTAAAAGTCATTGCTTTGTTTGATATGTTTGTCAAATAACAAAAAATGTTGGACTAGGAGTAGCTTACATTACAGTGAGCATTACAATTATAGGTTTTAAATACTGTATAAAGGTGCAGCATGTTGTAGAGGCTGTATATTCTAGTGCCACTGCATGACTCCAACCCATTCCAGCACTTCACTTACTGGTTTAAGTGAAAACTAAAAACTACAGTTCATGTTTCAGGGGCTTTCTACCACAAGACAAAATTACTTGTCTAAATCTCTCTCTCTCTCTCTCTCTCTCTCTCTCTCTCTCTCTCTCTCTCTCTGTGTGTGTCTCTCTCTGTGTGTGTGTGTTTGTGTATGGGTGTGTGTGTTGCAGTCTGACCCTCGCACCCTCTGATTCATTTGAATCTCCTCTTAAAAAAAGAATTTCTAAGAAAGTCAAAAAGCTTCTTTAATCTGCTGTAAATTATTCAATACTTTTATTCAAAACCTAGAACATAACAAGCCAAATGCTCTTAAAGAAGATAAGCATCTCCAAAACAGCTAAATATATTGAATAGAAAAGGGATTGATTTGAGTTAAATAATTAACTTGACACTAACTAAAACTTTACTAATGAGTATATGACTAAGGATATGAGAATGACCAAGCAATTCATTTTAAACCAGGAATCAGGGCAGAATGTTGAGATTATTTTACAAAGTGTATTCAACAGAGCAAGCTATCTCATACTGGAAAGCAGTTTTAACAGAATTTCTGGATGTATCCTGCAATTTCTGTTTTAGATCAAATTTTGTGTTAAACATGTTCCAGGGTCATGTCTATTCTGTAATTTTAGCCATCAGGTATTAAGTGAAAACACTTGTCAGAATGCAGCTGCAGAGCACATGGAATATTTCTTGTGTTGATTTATCAGGCAAGCAGCATTTCCTGACTTATACTTCTATTTAGTACAAAGTTTACATCTACTTAAATGCAGGTGGAACGGAAACCAGAGAAAGTAGAGGACAATTCTGTTAAACTTTATATTGAATGAACAAATTCCATGTTGGTTCATTCACAACAGGGATTAATATAAATAAATGAAAAAAGTGAATAAAAAATATGTCGATGAGGTGAAGAATAATAAATAGATAGATACTGTGATCTGTGTCACAGAGAGAATGTTTATGATGAAATGCTTTTCTTCCATGCCAGAAAATTATTGTGTACAATACCTGCTGGCTATGTCAGGTTAGATAACGTGCTGAAAGTGTTAGTGTGCCATTTCTCCTTTGAGGAAATTTTTGTGGTTGCAAACTACTTTGCATGCAATTTAAGTTAAATATCTAAATGGCGGTATGCCTGTATTTACTTCCCTTAATTGCATTTAAGTATAATTATAGATGGTGAATATAATTGTGTGCTCTCGGGGCACCCCATCAGATTAACAATCACTGAGTAACTAGACATAATTATAATAAGTCTAATTACTAGTTGTAATAATGTAGTAAGACATATAAGACTGTAAATCCAATAAACCAATCTCTTATTGTGGTACATGGTAAGTTTCACTGGAACTGGTATATATATAAAAGCCAGTACCCTTATAATGCAGGATTTTATGAGCAGGATTTTTATTTTTACACACACACACACACACACACACACATACACACACACAGAACACACAGTCAAAAAAAGCAGTGCTGTGTTCACATGTTATGCGTCCCTGCTCTGCTTTAGTGCTTCTGACAGCCTTGACAGGAAAATCCAAGTCTCAGCCATAGCATCGCTCCAGAAAGAGCACGTTATTGTGGACCTTCCAGACACCAGTGCTGGAAATGCTTAACAGTTTATTTGTCTGCCAAGGAAAGTAGTTAAATCAGATTATTTTCAGGGAGAGTGCTATTTTGTGATAGATTCCAATAATAATGGAACAATGAACAGTGAATTTATGTTTTATTATTTGGAGTTCTCACGTCCTTTATTATAAGCAACTGTGACCAGACAGAAAGACAGACAGACTGAAAGACAAACAGACTGATAGACAGAGAGACAGATGGACTGATACATACATACACATATACATACATTCATAGATAGATAGATAGATAGATAGATAGATAGATAGATAGATAGATAGATAGATAGCAAATCTTATTTAACATCTACTAGAAGTGCAAATCAAAAGAAAATCTCCCCTGTTTTTGTTGTGGTTGTTGTGACAAAATAAATTCTTTTTAAATTTACTCTACTCTACTCTACTCAACTCTACTCTACTCTACTCTAAGAGGAAGTCTTGTCAAAGAGCCTAACAGAAAAACGAGGAATGTGCCAAGGGCCTGTTGTGTCCCCAGTCCTGACATGCCCCAAACATACTATGCTCATTAGCTGCAATCTCCTGCATGGCCACCAATGCAAAAAATATAAAATCTTCCCAATTTCCCAAAACTAGGGGAAATCTGCCTAACCCACATACACCTACACAAATATACTATGCATAACATTTTGAGAACAATAGATTACTGTATAATAATTTTACCACAATGGTAATGAAATTTTCAAATGTAACAGTAATGCATCTTATCCTAATATAGTATTGTTCCTATATATAGAAAAAAAAATCACAGGGACATTCAGATAAATGTTCAATAAATGGAAAATTCTGCAAATTTTAGTTAACACACTATTCACTTTTGCACCTATTAACACAAGACACTCAAATCTGCAGTTCCTTGTCATATAGAGAGTGGACTACTGCATAAGCGGGTCTTCCACTGCGTACCATTAGTCCTTCTAACAGATCCAGAATACAGCTGCACAACTTGTTTTCAACCTTCTTAGGGTCTCCCATGTTACCCAATTTCTGTGTTCCCTCAACTGACTCCCAGTAGCTGCCTGCATCAGGATTAAAACCCTGAAGCTTGCCTGTAAACCCATGTAACAAACCAGGCCTCTAATCACTCATCAAAGTCTGTGCAGTATCGCGTTCCCTTCTTAAGTTTGAGCACCATTCTTAAGATACAAAGAATATCTGTACCAAGACTCTCTATTCGCTGCACTCGGGTTCTTCTCTGTCATAGTGTCAAAACCAAGGCTGAAGACCATGTTTTCACTAAACATTTAACTGAACACTAAATATACACAGTGCTATGTTATATACAATTTTTATGTTTGTGTAAATGTTTGATTTTACTTTATTAGGCAAAGGTATTTTAATTACACTTCTGAGGGTTTGATTCCTACCTCCAGCCTGTGTGTAAATGTGTGAGTTTTGCATGTTCTTCCTGTGTTTTTGGGTTTCCTCAGGGTACTCCAGTTTCCTTCCCTCATCAGAATACATGCATTGTAGGCCGATTGGCATCTCTAAATTGTTTGTAGTGCGGGTGTATTTGTGCATGATTGTGTTCTGCGATGGGATGGCACTCTGGCCCCAACCTTATGTCCACTGGGATAGACTCCAGGCTCCAAGTGATAAAAAAAATCAAGTTGTAGACGTTCAGCGATTTCATTCGACATATTATTAGGGTTTTTAATTAATTTAATTTCATTTAATTAATTTAAAATTAATTAAGTAGGATCAGGACACATCTAGTAAATAGGGTAGGAAATCAGAGTACAAGTAGATTCAGTCAACTTTCCTTCTATCTGGTGTTTGGATGCATATTAGGGAATTAAAAAGCACCTAAGTATGCAGTCATAACCACAAACAGGTGTACAAAAATCACTTGTTACCTGCTATTTTTCATAATATATTTTTCATAATCATTCACTTAAGAGCAGGTGCTTAACCATGACCACAATCCACATACTTTAATGTTGAGGTTGGAACGTAAAAACTGAAATGATTATATATTGTTTCCCAAAAATGGACAAGGTGACCCAGCACATGCAGAAATTACATAACTGTCTAATCACTTGCATCTATTTAGTCTTTTCCCTAATTAATCCCTCTATTTAAGACCTTGTGTTTTCTTGCCTAGCTTTTGCCACGTGTAACTTCTTGTTGCCAATGCATGTATATGTTTCTTGCCTCGTGTTCCTATTTATGTTTGGAATACTTTTTCTGCTTTGTTTACTTTGTGTATATGCTTTCTTTAATAAACTTCCTGCCTTTGCATCACTTCCAATATCTGTCATGTTTTCTACAAATTAAATGTATCAAAATAAAATGTTCTGAGTGGTGACACAATAAATAAAGGGGAAATTAAGGAAGGAAACAAAACTCTCTCTGTGTGTTGGTTAAAAGATATATAGTGAACATTTAGGTATTTTGCACACTTGCCCTTTTGGGAATATTGAACAGAACATAATAGATAAATGTCATGAATTAACTAGAATAAACAGCTCTAGTTCTAATTACCTTGCCAGGATTTTCCAGTAATTTTCCAATCTTTTAGACAAGAACCCCAACTGAAGTTTAAAGATCTAGGAATATTTGCATATCAGCATTCCATGGAAATGCACTTTTTTGTCTACAAGACTTGCCTGGATTCAGTACTTGTAAGAGTATTTTTGACAGTCCTGAACTCCAAGGTGAACTCCATGGTCATGATACCAATGAAAGCAAGTCAATTGTACTGTTAACATTATTTTCTGGAGAGTCTACACCCTACCATTAAATAACTACAATACCTAGCCACTTTTCCCACAAAGGAACAACTGTGCCACCTCACATCCATATTTAAGTGCCATACTGTAGGATACTTGTTTACATTTTCACAGCTCAGGGCGTACCACTTCACTAAGAAATCCACTGTATAATATAAGTATGATGAATAGTGCTAGAGCAGAGTTTACAGTGAAAATGAGTATTTAAGTTTGGAAACTACATTTTGCCAACAGGCATGGAGAGAAATACACTCTATTTTTAAATATACTGTGTACATCAAAATATAAATGTCAGGAATGTCTTGATTCATACAATGTTTTGGCTTATGTATTAGAATTTTGGTGATTATACATATTTGGGTATGGTAAACTGAAATAACAATGGCAGTGTTTTGTTATTATAGTCTATGTGAATATGTCTGTTTAAATATTATATATGGTAAATCTGCTGATGTGAATGCGTAGGTATGAACCTGGCTACCTAACTTTAACATTCAGATAGGGTTCTAGCCTAAAAGCTCAGAAAATTACTTGAAAACTCTGGAAAGCAATATTTATTCTGGTAAACTCATGACATTTAGCTATTATGTCTTGTTCACTATTCCCAAATACTGTAGGCAAGTGTACGAAATACAGTGATGACTATTCATCTTTTAACCAACACGCTCACATGTACAGAGTTTCCTTTCTTCGTCCCCCCTTTATTTATTGTGTCACCTCTCAGAATGGGCTTTTTATTAAAAGCAATCTAACTCGAAGGTCCATTTGTGCCTCTTTTCGAGCAAAATGAGGGAACCTGAAATCTACTTTTACACTGTGAAAGCAACCCACTAGGAAAATAATGAAAAAATAAATAAAGAGTAAGACCCCTAAGTATATTGTAATCTGATCTCAGGTTATGGTCTAATTTAAGCATGCTGGAGGTGAAGTCCATACTGACTACATTAGTTCTTAAATCAAGACCCATGAGCCCTAGGAATACGAACAAGCAAGACTTGTATTTTTTAGAGTGAGAAATTCTACACTGGGGTCAGAATGAAAATATGATCTTATGTTTACTGTGATCCAGTGTGCATATTTGTGCAATAGCATTAATGGGTAGTTTGACTGTGGTGGGTTTTTTGTTATTATTCATTCATTTGTTCACTTTCTGTAACTGTTTTATCCTGAACAGGGTTGTTATGGATCTGGAGTCTATCTTAGGAACATTGTAGGTGGAAGGCATGAAAACACCTTGGATGGCAGTCTATTGCTGGTCATCATGCAGAATCATTTACACACTTTTTCACAGCTAGATGTAATTTAAAGTCACCAATCCTCCTATCAGGACATTTTTGGGAAGCACGGGGAGACCAAACAACTTGGAGGAAACAGCAGGAAACAGGTGAATAGACTTATATTGTATCTAACAACAGGTATACTGTAGTGTGTAAACCGTTGTTTCCTTCCTGTACTACTGAAAAATAATGGACTTTTTTAGTACACTTAAAAAAAATCAACACCTTTTTTTGTACACTGTAAAAAATGAACCATAATTTTTATGGTTAAAAAAAAAAACTGGCAGGTGTTTGCCAGAACTTTATCGTTAAAAATACGGTGGCAATGTTTTTGGTTTACAGGATTGCACCCACTTTGCTGTATATTTTATGGTTTTCAAATTTTTATATTCAATGGTCTTTTTTTACAGTTCATAACCCTTTAATTTACATGTTTATGTTGGTATAAATACAGTTTATATTAATAAAACTTCAAGGTTTACAGTACATTGTATTAAATACAGCTCAGAACTGTCTAATTTAAAGATTTATGTTGTAATATTTACAATTAAACACTGTAATTAATTCACAAAACAGATAAATAAAAACTAAAACTAAAATAAAACTATTTAAACTAAATTTTAAATATGTTAAATATAATATATAAATATAAGTTACATTGTAAAGTTGATAAACATTCAGGATTTTCCTTTAAGAAACTTTTAAGAGTGCTGTTATACTAACTCATAAATAGCTTAAGTTTGAAAAACTAATTCAAATAAACAAAATCATCAAAATCTATTAAAGACAGACATTAGTATTAGTGGGCTCCCAAGAATTTTTAATAAAGACTGGCAAGCATTTAAAAACATATTACTGTTTTTCTGTTCTTATGTTTCCACAAAAGTTTGCAGTGTTTAATTAAAAGCAGTCAGTGCAAACTATTCAGGCTGCAGAATTTAAAATATTTCTGCTGCCAAATTAAACTGAGCTTGGGAAGTAAAGCTCAAGATGAACATTTATACTACTAAAGCAGAACGAGGCACAACATAACAGAGTATAGTATATTGTTATCACTAACTTGTGCTTACAACACATCCCATTAACATTTCTCTGTTCCAAATATATACTTGGAAATAATCTGCAGTCCACCGTTACAAACTCTTTCACCACTCATAATCAGAAAGGTCAGAGATTAGGGTGAAGACTCTTGGGTTCACTGGGAGTTGCTTTTTATTCCTTTCCATGACTTTTGTGTCCTTCTGGGAGTTGATGATGAAAAAAACACCTTGAAAAGAATTCTGTAAATGAAGCGGTGTAGTAAGTGAACCTCCAGTGCTAAGTGTCTTTACATACCTTTGCAGGAATACAAGCACTGATGCCAGTTCTGTAGGGTAGTGAATATTAAAACAGTAATCACTGCTGAACATAAGGCAAACAGCAGAGATGAAAGTAGTGATGTCATCATTCACAATCCTGTGGTCCACACTGAGCATGAAACAGCAGACTAGCAGGAGAGTCCTCTGGATAGATTTCGATCCTTTATACATATGTACATACTGTATATATGTACATGGAGCATTATAATTGTGTATTTACATAGATGGCAAGACTAACAAACTTTCACATAATACACATTTACATACAGGGAGGGGAACAGGCCTTAGTCTTAGACAATTAGACAATAGACACAAACATACACAGAGAGGTTCCTGAAGACAAAGAAGCTGTAGTAATGTGATGTAGATGCCCTTTATAAACTTGTTTGCACATATTACTTCGCCTCCTGTCCTTTCCGAGCCATTATATTGTTGAAAAAGCATATAGAAAACAGGTAATAAAGAGGTTATTATTGTTATATTAAAAATAAAAGAAGAAAAACCTTTAAAAAAAAATCATCAAATACAAAACAGTTTACAGGATTTAAAAACTGTTTAGTTTAGCAGAACACAATGTAGAACTCGAATGTAGACCTGTAGTAGAAATGTGCAGCCTCAGACAGTTTTCATTTATTTAAACCATATTTTTATGTTCTTCTCCCTGGATGGAACATACTCTATATTTAAAGGACTTTAAGATAGCAGTTTCACATATCACAGACCTCATGTAAATGCTCCTACATCTCTCCAGCTATTCTTCTTTAGGTCATTCACCTTAAGGCACTCATCTCTCATTCAAGTGGTGCTTTCTAACCTAATTTTCCTCATATGGATCTTAATGTGCTCCATCTGAAGATTACTTTTTATTTGTTTCTCCAGACGCACCTTGTATAGCTCTTACTGAGTTTTGTTCTGGCATAAACGTTTGACAACCGAATTGTTACAGCTATTAAAGCATGTTAACTCTTCAACCATCAATCACTTAATGTTTAAGAGACTATAGATATCAGTAGGCCCGTAAGGACTTTTCCCCTTGAAGCAGCCATCAGGAAACTTATGTTTATCCTATAATCATGGATCATTGTGTATGTAGGACTATTCAAAAATGTGCATAATCTATGGAAACTTAGATGACTGTGATGAAATGTGGAAAGAGGAAGCTAAGATTTTGCCCAGAATCTCCAGATGGGTTACTTGAAGCTTGTTCTGAGGTATGAGATTCATCAGACCATCAGTTAAAAATGACAATAACTCAAAATGATGCTGATGTGCTGATGCAATATGGGAGAATTCACCATCGATGGGATCCCAGTCCATTGCAGAGCACCATGCAGACATACACTGAAACACTGATTCACAAATAAAGGCAATTTGGCAAAAGCCAATCCACCTACTGGTATGATTTTGCAATGTATGAGGAAACCAAAGCGCTGTGAGGTGGCATTGCTACTGTACCTACCTCCATGCCAGGTTCAATTCAATTCCAATTGCATATACGTAGCACATTTAGCAATGGACTGCCGGTGGATCAACAATCATCACTAATGAGCAAGTCATGATGTGATCCTGGTGAGGAAAAAAATGAGATTTAAAAAAAAAACTTGTGGAAAAAGTTTGTTTGTGTTCTTTATTTTGTATTTGTAAGACTTTATGTATTATTTGAAATAAAATATCTAGGAATGACAATCTGGTCTGATACCCGACTCAGCCGTAACCGAACCTGTGTGTCTGTTTAATTTGGAGTAAGGGCGAGTCCCCGGTGATAGGCCCCTGGGGTGGCATAGTTGGCTACTTTGGCCATCAGCTCAGATTCATAATAACCCTTTGATTTGGCAAGTATGTGGGTGAGGGGTGAGGACTGTTAGATTATTGATTCTTCTGTTTGCCACATTGGTATCTCTTGGGCTTATGTGAAAGGTGATTGAGGTGGATCATGTTCATATTGAAACTTAATGTGTGACTCCTAAAAATGAAAGAGATTCCTAAATGTTGTCAGTTTTTCCATCTCTTTCCTCTACTTAGTATGAGTTGTGAGAGTTGAAAATGGATGACAGTAGGAATGAAGTCATATTAAAATAGTTCTTGATGCCTGAAGTAATTCTGACAAATCCTGCTTGGCTTTGACACTGATGACCAGTCCTGGCTGCTCACACAGTTATCATTTCCTGCCCATATTTTCTGTGCAAATGTAGTTGGTTCCATTTCACAAAATATAAAAAATTAGTGATTCAATCCGTGACTTTGACCAGAATAAAGCATTCATCGAAAGAACGCATACAATAAATGTCACACAGCACTGCACACTACATCCCGTTATGGTCAAATGTTAATGAATGTGGCCTTTCTCTGTTCTTTGACCTTTATATCCGGCTGCCTACTCTTGTCTGAATGACAGTAAAAAGTGCTTACTCCTGCCATTTTCTTGGTAGATCCCATGTGATCAGGTCCTGTGAACAGAACAGCAAAGCAATGAGGGACATTGTACAAAGGCCATGCTGATTAACATGGGATCATAATTGGATGCGGTAATTTGCTTTCCAATATAATAAACACATTCTCATCCATCTTCAGTAAATGCTGTAGGGTCACTGAGACTTAAATCAATATTTTTCGATAGAATCAAGTAAGTTAAATCAACAATAATTTAACAAGTACAAACAAAAATAATAATTGTGGGAAAGGTTGTGATTGGTCATGTTTGTAGCAGTGGGAGGGGAATATAAATATAATCCTGTTCAATGACATTGTATGGAAATATGAGCAAAATGAAGCAAGTGAAAATCTTTAACACAACAGTAGCATGGAGAATTAGTTGTCATACCATGCGTGTTTGTTGTTCTCACCACAATAGATGATGAATCGGCTCGGAAGTTTATGACCATTAAGTTGGTGAAGTGGCGATGGTGAAGTTTCAAATATCTGTAGCCTGCTCCTCTGACCTTCCCATCATTATTTATTCCCGCCCCCTCTGCCACATGAAATATATTTTGTGCAATATAATCAGTGGTTTCAGAGCTTTTAAGCACTCATAGAGACATGATGAATGGAAGTGAGGATGCACTGTACAGTAAAGCTTTGAGGAATGTGTCTGCAGGCTAAGGGAGGAGCTGACTGAGTCTTAACAGAATGTAAAGGTGCCAAACATCAAACTCGCAATAATACTTTTATGCATGTAAAGACAGTATTTTACACCAAATATACCAACGTTTAACCCTTTAGAGCCCTGGAACATTACAGCAATCCTTTCTAAGGATTATTGTGTAATCTACAGTTTAGTACAAAAATCACTTTCAAGCTGATTTTATTATTAAGTTATATGACATCTCTTTAACATGATCTCAGAACCATGTGACAGAACTCATACTTAACCATTAATCAGCCAAGACCCAGGAAGACAATATGCCTTGAAATGTACTGAAACATTACAGTTCATAAAACGTGTTTAGTAGATTGTAAATAATTATTATATAGAAGCAAAAGGGATATAAAGTGAAAAGAAATGTTGTAACTAGTATGTTAGTAATAATGTTCATGTATAATTAATAACGTCATTTCCATGTTCAAAGTTTTGGGACAATTTATAAGCAAACCCGGAGAGCCATGATGCTGTTTGTTCAGAAATGTAAAATCTTTTAATATCACCAAATGCATTGAGCATACAGTATATTAATGCATACATGTTTGTTTTTTATTATGCAGGATGAGACAAATTTGCAAGAGAAACATTGCAAAATCAATATCAAAACTTTACACAAACCATTTACACAGAGGAATGTTTATTGATGTATAAGAATTACAGATTATAAAAAAAAATCACAGGGTAGAGAAAGCAGCGCTCATGTTGGGTTTGGCCTAGCGATGGCCGTATTTGGCTGACCAGTCTGTGTGGCCGTGAACAGGCTGTACTGAAGGCCGAGATCGCATGCCGTGTGTGCTCTTGGTGGAAGACGGCCCTGAGGATGACGTGCCGGTATGACTATTTGACCTGCTTGAATTCCACGTTGCATAATCTGGGATTATGAAAAGGAATTAAATACAGTTGGAATCCTCCCAGGGGAAACACAAGACATTCAGTGCATGGGGATAAATGCAGAGACCAGAGGAAAAGGACCAGACTGGTCGAATCTACTGCATGTTGCTCATGCTGAGATGCTTTTTGCTCATCACGCTTTGTAACCAGGGATTATTTGAGTTATTGTATCCTCCCTGGAAGAAATCCGTCCATTTTCTCTCATATCATTTCTCTCATATCTCTTATATCAACACTGTTTCCACTCACAGAACAGAAGTTCGCTGTGCTGTGCTGTTTTTTACACCATTCTTTCTTTTCAAACTCACAGACTGCTGATTCTGAAAAACTCTAATCAGCCAATCTGGCACTAAACACTCCAGACTCAGAGTCCCAGAGATCACATTTTCCCCTATTCTGATGTTTGATGTGAACATTAAACTGAAGCTCTTCATATTTATCTTCATGAATTTAGATACTGAATATAGATTTATTCTGATACATTATCTGTTCTATGGTAACAAGCCGAACTCTGGCCAGCTGAACCAACCTAGAGTTTAGAGTATATAATAGAGTGTATAATTTGTGTAGAATTGTTATTGTGTAGAAATAATACACTTTAGCACACAGTTTTAACTTTGATGGCAGGTGTAAATACCTGGTAAATATCTTGACTGCTTCAAATAATGTTGTCTGGCTAATGCTGTCCTGGATGGCTCCTGGAATGGCAGCACCCTGTTCATCTTTGTGACTCCATCACTCATGACATTGGATAGACTAAAATCTAAAGCGTTTCCCAGCCTGTATACAAAGTAAAAAAGTGTAAGTGCTTTATCTGACTGTTGTTTTTAAAATAATATCAAGAATTTTCTTTCAAAGCCATTGCTGGAGACAAAAACCTAATCACCTGTTCATGTTGCTGTCACCCTGTAGCTGTTTTTCTGTGTCCTCGTAATCATCCCAGTGTTCACATTTAAAGACCCCTGTCACATAACCCAACCTCCTCTGGTCTTCTTTGGGCTTCAATAAACTGCTACACAAATTTGCATTCTTGGGTTGTTGTTGTTTTAGCTGCCAAACACACACACACAACATTTCAAACTCTAGAAACTGAAAAATCCCATGAGTTCTACAGTTTCTGAAAAATTCAAACCTATATAATGTGCTCTGTTTTCACACCATAACAGGTGTTTTTATTAAAATGGTGTGTAGATTGTGTTCAAATTTTAAAAATAGAATTTTCCACCTTTCCAACAACACAGTAGCAGTGCTCACCTTGCTCTGCAAGCTTTTGTCGTTTATTTGAGGGAAGCGGGTCTGCACCACTCTGTCTGTCTTGACCTCTGTCCTTCCAGGCCTATTAGGTGGCTCTGGACGATGTTGAGGTTGATGGGCTTTATCAGGTAAAGGGAGGGCTGGGATCTGAGAAGGATTAGGCCTGAATTGCGGAGGTTGTGTTGAATAAACTGGTGTGATATGAACTCTTTGGCCAGCTGAACCAATCTTCTTCTTATAAACTGAGGGCACGTGTCCACCTGCATGTGTACCTGCAGCAGATTTCACATTTACCACATAAAAAACTATAAAAATGACATACTCCAAAAAAGTTAACTACTAACAATGCTAATGAGGCTTTTATTTCATTATGTATGTTGTCTGATGTTATCTATTAACATCATGTTATGTTCACTGACATGGATTACCACAAAATTGTAGCGTTTGTCTCTTTCCTTGGCTGTTTCTGATAGGAAGCGCACCTCCAAAAGGAACTCTGCTGCATTCCCACAGGTTTCCACTGTAGTCCTTTTCTGTATTTACTGTTACTTTGTTCTTTGTGCTTAAAATTTTCATATACAAACATATCATTTACCAGCTCATTACATGAAAGACAATCTGATTATGAATTAAATTCAATCAGAACTTTTATTTGTAGCCTTCAGCTCTACACTCTACATATACTGCATTAGATTACAGTTGTTTTTTTTAACATGGTCATGATCCAAAACAGCGATGCCACCTCAGCTGCTGCCAGTGGAGCTAAAGAGCTCTTTTCATGATGAAACAGTCTGATGATTTCTGAAGTGAACAAGATCCAGGCAAATGCATCACACCATACAGTGGTTTAGTCTGTGATTCCAATGGTGACTTCCTCTGTCTGAGATCCCATTAAAATCTCAGTCAAACTCTATGACAGACTTTTCAGTAATGTGTTCTCTGTGTCCATGTCCATGTTACATTATTTTTTATAAATAAATAAAATAAAATACAATATAATAAAGAACCTAGGAAGTATGAAAGTTTTCCGCTGTCATAATGGTAAATAAACCCAAATTGTTTGAGGAGTTACCCAAATAGCAGCTACATACATAGAACTCATACTTTACTTCCTTCCCTGCTACAAAACTCTCTTCTGCTCTTCTTTGTGGTAACCATGCACAATCAACTGTCCTTTTCCTCACATGTTGCTAATGTGACACGGTCATGTCTGTTTATTCTCTACAACATCAGAAGGATTTGTCCATATTTGACCACACAGGCTGCTCAGGTAGTTGTAGTCTTGTTCAGTCTCTTGTCATTGCAAAACTGGACTACTGGAACTCACTGTTGGCATGTCTACACATGAACACAATTCGACCTCTGCAAATGATCCAAAATGCAGATGCATGACTTGTTTTCAACTTGCCCAAGTTCTCGCCAACAATGGACCGGCTCCCTCTTAACTCAAAGCCCTTATCACTCCTCGCACTGCACCTCACACCCTCAGAGCTACCAGCACTGCTCGACAGCTCCCACCATCTCTCAGAATAAGAGGCAAGTATATAACAAGACTCTTTTCTGTTCTGGCACCCAGGTGGTGAAATGAACTTCCCCTAGGGTTCCAAACAGCTTTGTCAAATGACAGCTGAAGACCTACCTCTTCATGAAATACTTGAACTAGCACTTTCTCCCCTGTTTGTTGTATGTGTGTACATAAAAAAACAAACAAAAAATCTTTTAAACAGCGTTTTAGGCTCATGAAATCTTAAGTCTGTAACCTAGTGAACCGGAGTTAATGTATTCAAAGATAGAGATAAAAGCACTTTTGTACATTACTCTGGATAAGGGTGTCTGCCTAATGATGTAAAAGTAAATGTAAATTTAAAGAGCAGAGCTGTCTTCAGGGTCAGAAATTTCTCCATGTGCTCAAAGGGTGCTTCCAGTAGCCCCTCCAGGACCACAGAGAGGTCCCAGAAAGGAAGGCATAGTATGCAGGAAGGTCTCAGCCACCTGGCACCATGCAGAAAGCGAGACCAAAGGGTGCCTACCCAAGGAGGCCTTGAGGACAGGTTCGTGGTTCGCTTTAAAGTAGATAGGGACAGCCTGCCTCTGGGAGCTGGGGCCAGACCCAGAGCTCCCACATCTTGGGGCAGGGGTGTAGGATTGCCCCCTGTGCCTGAGAGAGGAGAGCCCTCCTGATGGGGAGCCCCCATGGAATACTGTCTAGGAGGGAGACTTGGTCCACGAACCAAAGTTGAGCAGGTCAATGAGGAGCCACTAGAAGAAAGTTGACTCGGTTGTGGCGCACTCTGGCTAGGACTTGTGGGAGCAGCCTGAACAGGGTGTGCAAGCACAGATAGCCTTGATCATTGATTTAGGAAACCGCTGCAGTGCTGTCCTATCACTGTTACATCAGTGCTGAGATGTAAGAGAAAGTGTTTCAGACGCCTTGTGGAGTTCCAAACAAACCCCAGAAAAGGGGTTCTCTGAGGAGAAATCACATGCTTTCCTGGGTTCAACCTAAGGCCTAGAGACCTCATATGGGTAAACACAGCATCTTGACTGGGCCAGTATCCAGGACCCACTGAGACACATCAGGCAGAAGTTCCCATGCTGCCCAGTTGTCTGAGATTGTTGACAGCCCACACTGATCTCCCTGGTGCCCTGAAACAGCACACTGGCTGGTGCTGACACAGGGTACAGTTCTGTGCAAGGTAAAGGAGTAGACACAGGCCCCACTACTCCCTGAAATGCCAGAGGTTGCGGGGGAGGAAGTAGGGAGAGCCTACCTAAAAAGGACACTCATTATTATTTAAAGTCCTGAAGATATTTTGTACCTCTGTTCAT
>JAOTRN010023598.1:11492-22140 GCA_028566695.1 Bagroides melapterus | reverse complement strand
GCCTCTTTTTTTGAACACACCAGTACACAGTGTACGCAACTTATCTTAAGGCAAAATGTAATTATTAAAATAGATCTAACAGCAGCTTCTGAATGGGTGCAGTTAGTTTAGAGACTTTAGTCATTAAGTTTGTCATTATATCAGGAGGAGTGAGTCACTAGTCAGATAACTATCAAAAGTTCATTTCTCTTTCTTTATGTCTCTTTGTGTGCTCCATCCATTCTGTATGTGCGTACAAACACACACACACACACACACACACTCATCATTTGTTAGAGTTTTGATGAGTGTGTGTGTGTGTGTACGCACATCCATACTGCTTGTGCGTATACACACACATACACACACACACACACACACACACACACACACACTCATCAAAAATCTAACAAATGAGTTTAGCACAACTAATTCCATAGATCTTTTTCATACAGCTGAAAAGTGAGAGAAGATTAGACCAACAACTATTTACAATTGTATTAATATTAAAATGTTTTAAAAATTCATATAGATGATAAATGAATATACTGTAGATAGCCTGTGTTAATACTGGAGTGTCACACAAAAGTAGAACAATAATGATATCTTTATCCGAGGAAGCGGACACAGTAAGGGCTTTATTCTGGCCATCAAGATGACAGTAAACACAGCATGAATCCTTACACCCTTCAGTCCAAGTCCCTTGTACGATAATTTCTTTTCCTATGAATTATCAACATTACAACACTATGACTTTTGATATACTAACTCAAATATATTAAATGACATCATGGTGCCACATGTGGTGTCTTTCTGAACAAGGTTCAAAGATCGTGTGACAACTACAAAACAGGAGTCTCTCTCTCTCTCTCTCTCTCTCTCTCTCTCTCGCTCTGTCATGCTCATTACACACACAAACTTTTAATGAGTCTTACATACACTTAAATATCACGGTGTGAACCACACTGGGTAGTATTTAAATGGTTGTGAGTTCAAATCCCAGTACCTCCACAAAAGCATTGCTGGGTTCTGGAGCAAAACCATTAAAGAGACAACAGTCAATAGAAAATTCTCAAGAAAAACATGACAGTTAAGGCAATATTGCTCATGCTCATAAATCAGTATGATCCCAGTTTCCTGTTAGTGTTCTAACTTGGCTAACAAGCAGTTGAATGGCTAATTGGGCAAAACCACAGGTCATCCTAAAACTAGGAGACTTTTGAGACACGTGAGTTTGCTGGCCAGCTTGGCAAAAACACTGCTATACCAAAAGCTCTTGGGTAACATGATTAGATGATAAGTCTAGCTGAGAAACTGTAATGACACGTCATAAACTGCTGAAAACAATAACCAGATATGTGATGAATGGCAAGCAGTTCTAAAGCCATCTGTTGACCCTTTCACATGATTTTCTTTTATCTTCCTTTAAAATATACTAGCCTACGGCCATGCAAATGGGTAGGTTTATAACATAAATCACAAAGTAAGTTCCTTAAAAACAGCCTACTTCCTTGCTTAAAAGTGATGTCATGACCTCTCTCAACTGAACTTTCTGCTAGAATTGATGCCATGGATTTCTGTACATGGGTGGGAATTAGGGAGTGTTAAAAACAAAATCTAAAATATAACTACACCTGCACACATACAATGCACCTGATTTTACCAGTGCCATCTGTAATTTGATTTAATTCTTATTCTAAATTAAATAAAAAATTAAATTCTTTCATTTAAATGCCACACTTGATAAAGTGTCTGCCAAACAAATGGATTTAAATACTGTTGCCAAATGTGCTAAAGCATAAACTCATAAATTTTTATGGTGCATTAGAAGGTAAGACTTCCATTTCTATTCATCCTGGATGCCACGTAAAGGTTTCCAAGTATTACTGTGAAGACCCTATAATTGTGTATTGTACAGACCATACTGAGCTGACTTGCTTTGGATTAATTAATGAAATAAGAACCTGTACTGTATAAGTCAGCATACACAATTACATCATGGGCCTCAATGTTTCAGGAAAATAGGCAAATTGAACTAAATTACTGTAAAATCAGATTCTATGAGACTCATAAAGCCAGAAAACTGCATCATTTCGAAGACATAATATTCAGGAATACCGTGTCATGGAGATACATAACACTCTCAGAGGAAAGGACTATTCCTTTTCATTATTCCTTAGGAAATTTTCTTATCAGTTTCCATCAACAAAGACAAACTTAAATATTGTATACAGTAAATAGAAAATACCTTTAGGCACAATGAAATCCTTTAAATAAAATTAAAATAAAAAAAAATATATGAAAACCTGTGGAATTAATTCTACATGCACAATATAAAGCATATAAAGCAGGTTGAAATGTGAAATATGGTGGAATAGATCAAGATGCTCTATAAGTGTCAGGTTTGTTAAACATTGAAGAACGAGGCTCAGTGCTAAAGTTATTCCCTTCAATGGAGCTCATAATCACCAGATCATAATATTAATTCAAATAACTGTTTTACAGAAAACATATTGCAAATTAATCATTCCCACTGACTAACATACAATTTCATTTTGCATATTTTAGTATCACTTATTGCATATAGTATTTATGTTTTGTCACAATAGAGGGACTGAGACAGATGGAGATGGAGTTGCAGGTTTAGGCAGTTTTATAACACAATGGCAAAATTTCTCATCGACAGGCAGATCGACATCGAAATAACTGACACAGACCAGCTGATCAACAGCAGCTTCTGAATGGGTGCAGTTAGGGGCAAGCAAGAACAAGTTGTCAGAACCAAAAACAAGATCAGAAAACTAGAAGGACGATCAACACAGGGTAAGTTGTACTTCTATGAGCCGAGTCACTTCATAGGGGCACTGCGAGTGCGAGTGAAGTGAACGAGGAAGTGAGTGTGCAATCTACTGTGGTTCTGACATGATTACAGGCTGTGGTGAATCTTTGAGGGGTTTGAGTTTCTGATTACCTAACACATTCTTATCACTCAGATACATCCAAGCTGCCAGTAATTCTCATGTTCACTGGAAACATTTACACACACATAGAGAATTAATTAAGAAAGCTCATAATTAAGAGGACAGTGAAAACATGGCATAATAGTGTGCACCCAATAGTGTGTACCAAACATTGTTACTTCAAAACACATGCGAAACGTCCATAAAAACGTGCACACAAAGCTCTCTCTCTCTCTCTCTCTCTCTCTCTGTGTGTGTGTGTGTGTGTGAGTGTGTGTTCTGACCATAATTCAAGTGAAATTGATTACTCTGCCATGTTAAGAAGACAATAATCCAATGCAGAGCCTTTAATCCTTGTTGTTGTTGGCTCATATCTTACCTCAAATTGGAGTTCAGTAAGGGTAGTATATCGAATTTTATTCTCTAAATATACTTCTACCTCCCTTCTTACAACTCTTGAGGTTTACATTTTTGGACAGCACCAATGTTTATACAAGTGGAGCAAATTTTATTAGGTTCCAGGGAAAGTCTGTTCTTTTATTAACAAGCCTCTTTTTTTAAGAGGCCTTTCCTCTGAACCTCATTCAAAGAACGTGACAGATATTACAGTAGGTGATTGTGTCCATCATGTGTTCTCAATCTCTTTTACTCACACCCTCTTTAAACACATTAATCATCATGGTACCTTGAAGTTTATTATCTTATACTGAGAGAGAAGAAGGAATTTTCCACTGACACATGAGGAGCAGCCAATATCACAACAAAGCCAAAATAATAGGTGTCAGTGCCTTTTTACCTCTACCACATCTTCTTTCTCTTTCGTTTATCTTCTTTTGGAAGCCAAAAGCACCTGTATGGCAAATTCTGCAGAGCGAAAGGACTTTCATTTTTGGAAGCCGACAAGACATTTAAACAGAAGGGTGAGATGAGGAAGCTTGTAATAAAACACTATTTTATAATAGAGCATCTGGTTGTGCTTAGAGTTAACCAATCAGATTAAAACTGATTTTTAAATGTAATTATCATATACCTGTCACTGATGAAATGATTCTGTTTAATATCAAATAACATTCAGATGTTTCTGTATTATTTGCATGACATGTTGGTTACAAGAAGCCATTATCTGCAAAAAGCTTACAAAGCATGTACAGCATCTCATTGCTGAAAGGGGTTGATATGAAGGAAAGAAGAAAGAATTTCAAAAACCTTAGATATATTATCATGTACTATATCTACTGAGCTGGGACAAAGGGCTCTAGTCAAGATAGAGGGAACTATGGATCACTTCAAATCTGTTTTGGCACAAAACCTACAGGCCTCTTACACAGCTGAAGGGAAAAGCAATGTTTCACTGTCCAGCATGAAAACAACCCAAAGTACAAATCCAAACCAATGAAAAAATGGCTTCAGATGAAGAAGATCAACATTTTGAAATTGCCTGGTGAGATCCAAACCCAATCATGTGGAAAACATGTGGAATGATTTGAAGAGAGATCACAGGAGGATCCCCTTGCAACTTGATATATCTGAAGCACTTTTGCAAGAACAAGTGGAATAACTTTACAAAGTGTGCTGGACTAGTAGTCTCTATTTGCATAAACATTCCAGTTTTTTTTTCTTCTTTTTATACTTTACTTTACTTAAATAGAATATAATAGGTTACCATATAATCAAAACTAGATCTGACATAATTTTAAGTTTCTTTCATAAGGGCGTGTAGACTTTTTTTTTATATCTATTGAACATAAATGACCTTGAGCAACATTTAAGGAGCTTCATTCATTTTGATGATATCTCTTTAAACCTGTACATGAAAACAATACTGAAAGCATTGGGAGGCTAAGGCCTGGGGCGCCACTCCTTTACCCACAAAGGTGAACAATTTAAAAATTCTACCCATTCAATTCATATTATTTAATAGAGAACTATATTGATTTACCCCTACGTTACATAACACTGTAACTAACAAACATGTACTAACATGTACTTAAATGGTAGTTAACTGATCATTATTCACGCATGAGTAAGACATCATATTTAAGGTTAGCTCATAATTAGTTTGTGATTAATGCATGCCTGAACTCATTATGTCATATTTAAACAAGTATTGGTTCAGGTATTAGTGCAAGATGGTTCATGTACTGTTATTGTATAGTGTTACTATGACAACCAAGAAAAATTTTTATGTTGGTTTATTAAAGCTGCTTGGAGACAGTGTTTATTGTTAAAAGCACTACACAAATGAATAGAATTGAATTGAAAAAATGAATTATCAGAACAGATTTTTCTTGGTTCAAACACATTCGCATGAATTGTTTGAATAAGATTACACAACACATTAATGTGTCAGTCCACAGATGTAATTTGATTTCATGTTTGTACTGGTGAGCCTTGTCTGTACATGCATGGATTTAGATATGTTCACATAGAACTTGCCTACAGTAATAACTGATTCTTAATTGGCATGAGGACTTGACATAATCATGGCAGTGCAGATGTTCAAAATAAGTGTATAATCAAACAACAACCAAAAAATCTCAAGTACAAGTTGTTAGACATCCAAAAAATATTAACATGTTTTATGGAATGGCTTTATTAGACACACTAAACTATAATAGCAAGGACATGAGAACTGGGTTCTTTGCTTCAAACTGACTAAAGCTAACAAACAATTGCATGTCTACACAAGTACATTACGATCAGGTGATGGGAACTAAGAGCATGTTGACAAAGGAACATCAGCCACTATACGTGCAAACAGAAATTTAAACTATAAAAATTTGCATTATACCATGTTGCAAAAAACTTAAATTGGGTAAACTAAATATTTATTTTTCTTTATTTATTCTTGGAGTGAAACAAAGTTAAAACATAGATTAAGCATAAAACTTAGATTAAACATATCACTGCACAGTAGGCTTTAAATTACAGCCTGAGATTCACTTTATATTGGGTAAGATTTGTAATTTCTCTTTTGATCTAACAAATTGCCCCACCTGTTGTTCTTATTTATCCTTGCCTTGTTCACATATTTGTCTTCTTGTGTTTCCTGGTGTTTCCTGATTTCTCAATTTTTTTTTTTTAGATCACTAAATATATTTTTTTTTGTGTGTGTGATCTCTAATCTGGTCTCTTCTACTGGCTACTGAAGTAAAGTAGACTAATTCCCAGTCACCCAGTCTGGAACCAGTGGAACTTTCAACAAAAAAAACAGCGAGCAAAAATAAAATAACAAAAAGGCAGACCCAAGCACAGGGATAACTTCAAGGCACAAATTAATACAAAAACAGGACCGGGAAACACAGGGGAAAACCAGGGGGTGCAATACGCAATGTGGCAGGCTTAAAAAAAAACATGATTGGACACATTAGGAACAGGTGTGTAGAACTAGGAAGAGACAAGGCTAGGGTGGGGCAGACACATGAACAAGAAAAACAACAACAAATGGCACAAGTCCCCAAAGTCCCAAAAAGTCCATGATCCTGACAGGAACACCTTTAGGATGTGGTAGTGCTCCTGAAAAGTTACAGGAATTGTGTACAATGCAGACATGTCAACATGGACCAGAATTTTTCGAACATCTTGTGGAATCCCTGCTATGAAGAACTGAAGCTACTTTCAGAGAAAGTTTGTTAATAATAAACTTCATCTATGACCTGATAATCTTTGGTAGGACATATGATCTGCATGTTGCTTGGTAATGTGATGCAATGACTTACTGCGTATATTATAATCTTGTTTGGTCATGAACAGTTGAGAAGCATTAGACCTAGCTACATATATAAAATAACCAACCATTTAGTAAACGTTATTTACTATTTATGATATAGTTACAGTTTCACTTTAAATAAAGTGTCATCACTGACGGAAGCAATTGTGTCATAAACTGTGTCTATTCCAATGTGGTAAAAATAAATAAAACAATAATGAAAAATTACAGTGTTCTTGTATGAAAGAAGAATGAAGGAGTGACTAAAGTGATACAAAGAAGATACAAATCTTGGATTTTATCAAATTATGGGCTTTAACACAGCATTGAAGCAGAAGGGAGGGTTAACTTCATGACCTATAAATCTGTATGATTATATTTTAGTTTTCATAGTGTCTACAACTCAAAGTGTTTACAACAATACAAAGAGGGTGACAAATGAAAGTTTGCCTTCAGTATGAGTTCAGGTCATTATGAATAATTGGTAATGGCTTTGAGACAGGTCAGTTTCCTCTCTCTGAGAGCGTCATATAGTTTAAATGGGGAACTGACCTCTTAAGGAAAGATTGAATAAACTACTCTATGACAAACCAAGCAGATCAAGCCTTCAATATCTTATATATTTTTTTAAAAACACCATGATCCTGGCATTTATAATAGAAATGAAAGTTTTAATAGAGATGGAAGTATGCCTATAGTATGCCTACTTCACGTTTATTGCTTTGCTTGTCTAATATTTCTCAGGACTGCCAACAGCTTTCATTTATCTGACACAGTGATTTGAATAAGACCAGAAAAGCAGCACTTGTGTGTGTCTTGGCACTTGATGACAGTACTCACTGACAATTTATGCCAGACAGTAAATATAAGACAACAGATTCTGGCATTGCATTAGCCTGTTTAGAGTCCAAGTACAAGTGTTGCCCCCTTCTGCACTTCAGGCAAGAAGTATTTTAAATGCAAGAAACAAAATCCCAACCTTGTATATCATGCAATCATTTGAGTTTGTGTTTTTGTGGCTATTTTCAGATGCAACTGCTAGCTATTGGCAAGATGCAGGACCACTGTGACAGGTTAAAAAACATCACAATATGACTAAATAATGCAATGCAGATTGAACACTTTACTGCATATCAACAACATTGACAACAGAATGACAGCAAGTTTTCCCGAGAATAGTTAATATTAAATTGCTAAACTGTCAGCCAGGGATATTTTGGATATGGCTTGTCTCCTAAAAGATATTCAGGATGAATGATGCATATACTTGTAGTTACAAGTAAGTGAAATGTTAGCATTAGTCATGCTGCAGTATAGCATCTGCCAAATTTGTAAATGTTCATGTACAGCTTTTTAAGCATGATCTGTATTACATGCTACATTTTTAATGTGTTGATTTTGTAACTTTACCACAGTCTAAGAAAAAAGTTTTTTGTAATCCAGTAAAGATGAGAAAAAACAATTATGTGATGGAAAATTCTGTAAAATGCTTTAGTAAGAACAGCATTACATGTGTGGAAGATCACTGTGTTTAAACAGTACTTTTCCACTCCACACTCACATGCTTCCTTTCTCCTCTGGCTTGTATGATACGTTGTCAATGTTGTGACTGCGCTGTTTTCAGTATCTTTCTAACAGTAAAGAAATACATCTTGAGCAATTGAGTGTGACTTTGCAACCACTTCACACTTATAATTCCTGTTTTTTCTTATTATCAGGCCAACAAACTGATATTTCAGAAGGTGACAAGGATGAGTCGAGATCTTGATGTAAAAATGGACTTTAAAAGCACATGGTCCTTGTTCTGTGTTATGCTTTCTATTATAAAATGCCAAAGGATCTTTTGATAATGTTAAAGATAAGGGCAGTTAACTCAGGGAGGGTGACAGATTAATAAATGCCAGGACACCTTTGACATTTATAACAACGGACAGACAGAAACAAATGCTTGTGGAAGCTTTTACCCAACAATTTCAACATTGTTGATTTTCTGCTTTTGTATTATTTCTGCTTATGTTGACAAAAAATGTTCTTTTAGTGCTATTAGGGGCTCTAATCTAATCTCTGTCTGAAATTAAGAGTGGTTAATTTGTATATAGGCAGGAAGGGATTGGACAGGATTTCACAAAAAGCTACCCCGAAAAAATACTTTCTATCTGTGGTATCCTGTATAAAGTACAGATCCCTAGCATTTCAAAGAAAAAGTTCATCATTGCCTCATTTTGCTGTCATCTTAAATATAATCCCATAGCCTGGTGTATTTTTCAACAATAAAACATATTCCATCCCATTCAGCTTCTTTTCCGAGGAATGATTGCTTTAACAGGGGTATCATAGGCTTAGTGGGATTCAGATTTACCAGCTGCCCATGTGGAATCCTGGGAATGAGAGGAATCCATGTTTGGTTCCTTTTGTGGAGTATAATTGTAAGAGGGAGTGTGGGATAGTGTAAATCAGTGGTTGTGACCAAGGGTTGTTCCAGCAGCTCTGTGGAAACACTCCCATGGGCCTGGTTTTAATGGATTTACATTACCAAACAGGTAGAAAATAGGATAAAGTGGGTTGCAAAGTAATATTTTAACTTTTGGTTGGTTTAATACAATTTGACTTCTGCAACTTTAACTTCAGCTGGAAGGCTAGATCAACATGTTCATGCAAAATTGTTAGATGATTAAAGAAATAGTAATCTTTCTTTCTGTTTGCAAAGTAAACTATAATTTGACTATAATTTGACTATTTCTACTTCAGCCTCACCTTGAAGGCTAGTTTATCATCATGATCATGCAAAATCAGCTGGAAGAAAGGCATATCAAAGAAATAAACATATCTCTTTCTGTTAGCAAAGTATCAATGCGTCTTTTGACAAGCTGCATATTTGGAAATATATGATGTATAATTGAGCTAATGCTCACAATTTTGCATGCAGATACTTCATACTAAATTATTATTAAATACCTATCTATTTATATATCTACCTACCTCAATGCACTTATCAAACCTTGCTTCACATTCCCTATTGAACCTCAATCCCTGTGCTGCATTACCGTTCAAAGGACAAGGAAAGCATGAATTAAGACTCTTATCTGTATTGTCAAAACTAAGGTCCTGCTTCTTTTTCGAGCACTTTAATGAGCATTTTTTAAATTACTTAACTTTTTTTTAACTTAACTACAAACAAAGGGTTCTGGCACTCTTCCATCTCTTCCTGATCCTGACTCCTTCTCCTCACTACCCTTGGACTCAGCTACAGACATGTTCCTCTTCTCTCTGTCCCCAGCCATGGACCTTCTCCGCCCTCTGTCCACTAAACCCAAGAAGACTTCTTTTTCTGCTCCTTGGCTTTCAGATGTTTTGGGCAGCAATCAAAGAAAGCTAAGATCAGCAGAGAGAAAGTGGAAGAAATCACAACTCAACACTGATCTTGCCTCTTACTGTACACACCTGGCCAAGTTCTCTTCAGATGTGACTTCTGCCAAGACCTCCTTCTACAGGGAAAAGCTTGAAGCTTGAAGCACACCATCTTCTCCTCTCTACTCAACACCCTGCTCCAATTGCTTAATCCTCCCTGACTGTGAAAGATTTTGCTTCTTTTTACCATTAAGAAAATCTGCCAGACTTTCACTTCTGCTCCGACTGGACCTACATTTCACAGCCAGGATTCCCCTACTCCTTTGTTGTCACATTTCTCAACCATAGCAGCAGAAGAGATTTTACAACTCATCCAGTCTTGCAATCCTTCCAAACTTTTGGATGAATCTGAGGAAGTACATGCTGCTAGATCAGCCAAGCTGTTATCTGTCCTCATATTGTCAACCACAAGACTCTCTTGTCCGCCTTTAGGAGTCTTGGAATTGGCGGATAAAAATGTGAATGGTTTACCTCCTACCTGGAAGGTCACTCATATAAGGTTACATGTAGACTCTCCACTGGTGTCCTACAGGGCTCAGTACTTGGTCCTCTCCTTTTCTCCCTGTATACTCACTCTCTTGGTGAACTTATT
>JAOTRN010023425.1:0-22288 GCA_028566695.1 Bagroides melapterus | reverse complement strand
GAGAAACACTGAAAACAAGCCATCTATAACACCCAAAATGAAAACAGATTAAAGAAATGCATATGCAAATCAAGTTCAACTCAAAACACTCTAAATTGATAAATAATAATGACCAAGAATGACTTATTTTAACTATCAGCTTTAAGGTGACCAATATGAACACCACAATACCCATAATGCTCGTCTTTTTCTTCTCTTGTCTAAAGACAGCAAACAGAAGTCCTCCACCATGGAGCTGTCTTAAAATCAGCATCTAGAGCTGCATTTAAGTAAAACGATAGTCTGTGTTAAGCAAAAGTTAAGTAGATGACTGTTGACATACTGTACATACACAAGACCTGACTGAACAACACAAAGAGGGTGAACTAAGGAACCTTTATAAGAAACACCCGAAAGTGATAAACAATAATGATCAGGAGGTCCCTATTTTAACCATCAGTTTTTAATGTGGCCATTATTAACACTACAATTCTCAAAATCCTTCTTCTCACAGCCAATCAGGTGGGAAGGTCCTGGCCTAGCTCACCAGCTTTGAGAAGAATGTTGAAAACCCTGACACTTTCAGATTGTTTATTCATACATTGATATCTCTATTTGCTATTAAGGTTGGGTGTCTCTGAAGGCTGCATGCTGGTAGTTTTAGTTATCAAGTGCCAAGCAATACTTAATAAGCTGATAATGTTATCAAGGCCAAAGATGGCAGGGAGTTAACAAATCCCACTACTGCTAAGGAGTGCAACTGTTTGTTTCCCACCATGTTATATTAGAAGAAAACAAGCACACCATTGCTGAGGAGCCACATAACTGGGACTTTTTTCCATTCTTTGTCTCTCACCTAAATATAGCAAGCAGAGGCCAAACCTCTGACATATATAACAGCAAGAGGAGGGTTTGCAGATACTTATAATGATGTTCTTAGGCGTTAAGGAAAAGGCTGGACATGAATGCTAACATCATGCATAGCCATAAAAATGACTCTTCAGTCATATCCACTAAGTAATACTTACTGACATTTGGTTTTATTTAATTGGTTTTCTTTTAAAAATCAGTTTTAATGTAGCCATTATGAACACTACAATACCTCAACACCATCAAAAGGAACTCTGGTTAACTCTACCCACCAATTTCTCACCAAGCAACAGAACTCCACTTAAACATTCCTGTTGGTTACTTGATTTCTCTGTCCTTGTAGGGTGTTGATTCCTCACCTCTGGTTGGAGTTTTGACACTTGGTGGTGCTAACTGCCCATAGACCCATGGGACTGCTGTGGATAAAACATTATCACTACAATACCCATAATCCTTGTCTTCTCACGTCTTCTCAGGTGGGAGGGCAAAGCCACTATGCTTAGCTCACCACCTCTGAGAAAAGCTCTGGAAACCCTGGCCACTTTCAGCTGAATAAACAAAAACAGCTGATTCTGCATCAGTCAACAGCGCTCTACTTGAGCTTCTGCCTAGCTAGTAGAGCTTATTACCTTTTGGAGGTTTTCTTCAGCAGCTTGGTGAAAGATACTGGCAGAATAAGTTAGTAAACAGCAACTGGTCTTTGTGAGTTGCTATGCTATACGGTATCAACACACTCATCCTGGAGGATTGAGATAGCAACAGGATGAAGAATACAGTTGGCTGTCTGAGCTTGCTACTGTCATGGATTAAAGGAGCTCTTTTTGGAAATAAAGCTTGACATCTTTTACTTGTAGCTCATATTGTCTCTGAGAGGTATTGTTCACCAGGTTAGAGGAATGTTGGTGGGATAAGCAATCAGATAATAACTGTCTCTGTGCTATGTCACTAGTCTCCAGATTGTTGATAGAGTTCAATACTTTCAAGAAGTATAACTGTTTGTTCTTCCATCAAGAAACACTGGAAGCAAGGCTGAGGGCAATGCACACTATGGGCAATCTGGTATGTTGTACCATGCCTTACTATACCCAGTTGAGAATAGGAATAGAATAGAATCAGGCTGAAATCTAAGGATGGCTGAATAAGCTCACTAACTGCTCATTCTGTCTTTGTGCAAGGCTGAGTAAGAGACACAACAATGGTGAAGAGCTGCTGCAAAGACTGAGGCAAGATTTTAATTCTGCAGCTCTCATCAAAAGATAAAAAATCATGTTTACATGGAAAATTATTGATTTGTGTTATATGTTTACTTATTCACTTCAGGCAAAAGAATTGAGACACATAGGCACTGTATAAGGGGGTTGTATTATAAAATATTTTGAAAGTGTTTCTTAAAATAGGTTTCTTTAGTTCACCCTCTTTGTGTTTCTCAGCAAGGAGCTGTGCTACATAGCCTGAGGCAAGTTCATCTAGTATCATTTCTCTCGTTTAAATATAAGAACTGGATGCTAGTTGCATAAAGTCAACAGTAAGGTTGCAGTTATTTATAATTGCGATATTCTAACACAAATATCTGAGCATGGACACAACCAATCTCAATTTGTTTGAGATATATCATATGTATCTTATATAAAAAAATTTAATTTTAATCAGCTGAGTCTATAGCGGGGTGAGCTTAGCCTACACAATCAAAGTTATATATATTTTTTTAATTTTAGCCAAGGGGGAATATAACAGAAAATACCTCCATCATGTCTAACTTCCGATTGGGTGGGCGGCCAATGGATAATGACCTGTCTGCAAGCAGCCTCACACAAATAATCCCCACCCCTGCAGCACAGAATAGTTTTTCATCACTCATATCATGCTACTGTCAGTTTGATACACTTGAGGCTACTTCACAATACTGACTTTTTTTTCCCTTTTAAAAGTTCTACTTTTCTCAATTTGTGATTGCTGTGAAGCAGCTAATGAAGGTTCATAATCTGACCAACATTCAATTTTATTGTTTGCCTATAAAGCAATACTAGTGCTGTCTGTCTCAGTTACTAGCACATGTGGCTAACGCCAGTTCACCCTCCACAAGCACTGCTCATCCACAGTCCTGAACAAGTGCCCCAAAGCAGACAAAGTGGAGACTATTGACTGTACATGGATATGTAAGACTCAGCCTAGAAAAAAAAAAAAAAATGCTATTATGTCAAGCACAAACAATGTAAGTGTGTGTGAGTGAGTGAGAACAAATTAGGGTTCTTTAGAATGTTGTAAACATTGGTTTAGGAGGAGACCTGGATTAGCTGTTGGATCCACTACCACTGACTGTCCAAATATTATCAATCAGTGGTACTGTCCACTAATATTTACTGATGTTTGGATTAAATGTAAAAAAAAAACATATTACTCACTTCAGCACTACTGCAATCTGAAGAATATAAACTCAGTTTAGTCATAGAGTATTAGTCATAAATAGCCACACAACCATGTCAAACACACCATCAGACAGGAGGAATTAAAAACAACATAAGGTTCACTGTTCTTTTAGAAGTTCTACAACACCTTTCAACAGACTTGATAAAAACTGAAACAGCAGAACCAAAGCTGACCTGATCACACACAAAACCTGACTGAGAAACACAAAGAGGGTGAACCAAAGAAACTCTTTAAGAAACTCTTCATCTTTCAATATGTTATCTAATTCGATACCCTTAAGCCAACACAAAATGAGAAACATTGAATGCAACCCATCCATAATGTGCTGAAGCCTCCAGTTGGCTGATTGAGCTCACTGCCATCAAGAGTACAACTGTTCCTTCTCCACCAAATGATACCGGTAGCTATTAAGCCTGATCCTAATAATGATTATGAGTGTTTTACTTTAACCATGAGTTTTAAAGTGGCCTTTATTAACACTACAACGCCCACAATCATTTTCTTTCCTTAGCTAATGAGCTTTAGAAAACCCTGCCCACTTTCAGATGAACATATGAACACACAGCTTTAGTAGGTTGGTGGAAGTCACTGGTGGCATAAGTAATCACACTTTTACTCTTCATAGTGTGGTATGGCAAGTTGAAATTCTTTACCAGCCTGAAGCTTGCAGTTTGTTGACTAAGCTCACTGCCATCATGGAGCAAAACTGCTCATTTTCACCAAGAGATAATAGCAGTAAACAAAGCTGAAGGGAAAAAACACACATGTTTAGGAGCTGTGCTGCACAGTGATTTTTTTTCTTTTTCTCTCTTCTAAAGAGCCTATCAAAATTCAGGATGCAAAGTTGCAGTTATTTTTAAAGATATTCTAGGTGTAGTAGCTCTACCTCAACATCAAAAGGAACTCTGGTTAACTCTACCCACCAATTTCTCACCAAGCAACAGAACTCCACTTAAACATTCCTGTTGGTTACTTGATTTCTCTGTCCTTGTAGGGTGTTGATTCCTCACCTCTGGTTGGAGTTTTGACACTTGGTGGTGCTAACTGCCCATAGACCCATGGGACTGCTGTGGATAAAACATTATCACTACAATACCCATAATCCTTGTCATCTTACATCCATTCATGGGTGAGAGTGAAGCCACTAGGCCTAGCTCACCAGCTCTGAGAAAAGCTCTGGAAATCCAGGTTATTTCAGAGGAACAGACAAAAGGAATTTATTTTTCACCAGTCAGCAGAGCTCAACTTGATGATGCTATTAGCTAGTATAGCTTTAAGAGGTTTTGTTTCCCAAAATGCTGGGGCATTAAACAGTAACTGCTGTTTCCATTGTGGTGTGTTATGCCTGTTACACCATGCTCAGGCCAGCAGAAGATCAATATGAGGCCTGCAGTTGCCTAAGCTTGCTCTTTTTTGCTCTTTTTGTGCAACTATACTACAGTTATATACTGTAGTATATTTGCAAGCTTTAGCTATATGATCTTCAAACTGATCTTTCTATATATCATAGTTCAAACCAGACACCTAATTTAGTATAGAGGGCACCACAAGACTCTCTAAAGTGATAAATAATAATAATCAGGAATGTTTAATTTTAACATCAGCTTTAATTTGGCCATTACTAACTCTATGATGCTCATAATCCTTTTGCTTCTCACAGCCAATCAGGTGGGTGGATGAGGCCACTAGGCCTAGCTCACCATCTATGAGAAGATCTTTGGAAACCCTGCCTACTGGAGTGGGAACTTTTACCAGGCTGAAGGCTCTGGCTTGCTGGTAGAGTTCAAAACTTTCATGAAGTCCAACTGTTTATTCTTCTGCCAAGATATTTTGAAAGTAAGGCTGAGAGAATGGAACATTATGGTAAGCATCTGTGCAATCAGGTTTACTGCATGATGCTCTGCTATACTTGGCCCAGAAAGTTGAGAATACCAATCAGACTGAAGTCTATAGATAGCTGACTTCAACTGTCTGTTCTGTTAATGGGCAAGGCTGAGGAAGAGATACAACAATGGTGAAGAGCTGTGCTGTACAGACTGAAGTGACATCACTGAGGTTTTTTTAATTCTGTTTCTAAAATGTTGTCTTTTTATTCTAGATCTTTAAATTTCTGTAAAGCTGCTTTGACACCATTGTTGTTTTCCATTGTTATACATGCTATGCAAACTATTAAAAAAAAAATATATATTAGACATAGCTGTAACATATACCCAGTCATATCCACTAAGTAGTATTTACTGACATCAGAAGCTCTCTAAGGACATTACCTCACCTTAATCATCAAACCAGACCATCAATAGACATTATCTACAAGGAACATTTAGATATTCACTTCAGGCAAAAGCATATCAAAACCATAAAAAGATCAGAGCCCTTTTCAGCGAACTAAAGACTGAGCCAGTAGAAGCAGAAATGATATTCAACCTGTTCAGAAACACACGAACATGACTGAGAAACACAAAGAGGGTGAACCAAGGAAACATTTAAAGAAACAATTCATCTTTCAAAAATATTGCAAAAATGCAAAACCCTTAAGCCAACCTCAAAATAAAAAACACTGAAAAGCTCAAAACCAAATTAAAGATGCATATGCAAATCAAGTCAAATGAGTGTAACTGTTCTTCACCCAGTGATACTGGAAAGTAAGACTGAGGGAGAGATACACTGATGGACAGGAGCTGTGCTGCATAAAGGTCACCAAGGCTTTTTTATATTCTGCTTTTCTCTTCTAAAGATAGTAAACAGAGGCCATCCACCATGAAGCTGCTCAAAATAAAGAAGAGGTTTTGCTGTTATTTATAATGATGTTCTAGGTTTTATGCAAAACCTAAATGAGCATGATTGAACCAATAATAAACCAATTTGAATTTGTTTATACTGAGAGATAATACATAGCCATAACATGTATCTCTACTAGGATTAAATGTAGAAAACATAATTATTCACTTCATCACTACCTCAGTCTGAAGCGATCTAAGAATATAACCTCTGCTTAGTCACAGAGTATTAGTCATACAATATGCATGCTACACAACCATGCCAAGCACACCATCACATCAATTTTAAATACATAGTTTACAAGGAACATTATTTCTTTGCTTTATGTAATATTTACTTAATGACATCTGGCCTGAAATCTTAAAAATATACACTATAAAGAGTTTGTATTCCATTTTAGAGAATCTTGTAAACAATCTTCCATCAGCCTCATAGTGAAGAGGCAGAGCCCAAGATAATGATGCACCTGTTTGGGCACACATACAAAACCTGACTGAGAAACACAAAGAGGGTGAACCAAGAAACTACAGAATCTTTCAAGATATGTAATAATACAACACTCTTAAACCAACACAAAACAAAAAATATTGAAAACATCCCATCCATGCTCAAAATTAAATCATTCATTTTCAAAAACCAAGCCCCTATTTTAGTGTTCACACACAAACACAAGACATTATAAAGTAATAAATAATAATGATCATGAGTGTTTTAGTCAAACCATCAGTTGCTAATGTGGCAGTTAGCCAATCATTTGGGAGGGTGAGACAGCTAGGCCTAGTACACCACCTTCAAGACGTCGTTTAATCTCATCTATAAAACCACCTGGCAAACGAACTCCAGAGGAGGGGATGTGGTCATTTATAATGATCTTCTAGTTAGTAAACTTTGATTTGAACTAGTTTTAATTTGTATGTTAACGTTTCATACTCAGTCATTAAATGTAAAAAAGATAATTACTAACTTCACCACAATCAGTGTCCAAAATGAAATAGTATCTGAATGCAGTATTTTGGTGACTGATGTCATTTCCTGTGTGATGTATTTGTATAGATTATTGTAATGATGGCGCTGGATATTTTGGCGATATTTGTGGTATTTTTATTTTTAAGCTTCAAGTATAATAACCGACTGCTTTATTATTGTTATCATTACTATTATTGAATGTTGATGCTCGCTGTCTACTGACTCATGATGATTCATCGCACACTTCACCTGCATGGAAATGTCACTGCCGTGATGATGTGACGAGTCAACAGTTTTAAAGACAATAAGGCCCTTCTGTGTTAAAGGTGAAGCTTTAGCGGAAGCCATCGGTTGACTTATAACCTACCTTTACATGCGTGTCATTGAAGACCTCGTCGGGGACTTTGCAAGCGATGAGCGCGTTGGGTTGTTCATCGACTTGCACGTCTGCCGTCGCCGCCCCTTTTCGTTCATCCGACTCCTGCATGGCGGATGTAAACAAAAATGGTCGAGGCTACACACGCTGGAGCCGTTTTGAGGTCAAATAAGAACGGTCCCTTTTAATCAGACGGCTGTGTTCGTGCTGCAGTGGTCGGTACAGAGCCGTCCGCGGCCACAACACCACAGTCCGAGCGCTGTTTCATTATTGAGGGACTTTTACAAATCCCCCGTGCAGTCTGGCACAACGGACCACGTCAGTGTTTTTGATGGCACCGAATTAAATTGTTTCCAAAAACGGAAATGACGACTATTTATATAAAAGAAATTACAAGTGCGAGGCACGACAATGACAGATTTAACAGTGTAGCAGTCACTGAGTTAAATCATTAACACGAATGCATTATTTAAAATTAGATATGAGTTATTGGTTGGATTAAAATCTGTTTTGCCCCCTTGTTTTTTTAACAAGCAGAGCACTTTAAATTTTCATCTGATAAATGTTTTTTGTTTGTTTGTTTGTTGTTTTTTGTTCCATGGAACATATGAAATATTTTAAATAAAATAAAATTGAATTTTATATTTTTATATTTATATATTTTGACAGCAAACCAGTATATTTTTTATATATATATATTTTATATTAACACTGTGTGTAGGGGTGTTTGAACTTGTTTACATGTTTACATCTGTTGTTTTTAAATTACTTTTGGCATGAACAAAGTAGATGCCCTAATTGACTAGCCATTAGAAATTGTAGAAAATGTAGTCTCTCACCACAGTGTGTAAACCTTTGCTACATTTTCCTGTATGTATATTTCCTGTATGTATCTATTCAATACAATAAAATAATTCAATAAAATTAGATTGAGGACTTATATCACAATGAGATACATTTATGACTTGATTGGTTTTTCATTTCTAGCCACAAAGAACAGAAAGTTAGTAGGCACTCCTTTTGTACAGTTTACAAATTTGTACAAATTTTGTACAGTTTAATTCAGTTTCTGCTCAAATTAAATCCTTTCAGGCCTTTTGGAGGTGGCAGTCCCTAGTGGAGGATGCGTGGCTTCTATATCTGTCACCATCTAACACAGGAGAAGATGTTATCTGTATCTGTCAGTATTTGTTGGAGAAGGCATGGCTTCTGATTATTCATCTATTTTATCTCTAACATCTATTCTTCATGAACAAGCCTGAAGCGATGGTGCAAATGAAAAACTCCCTGAGATGATATGAGGAAGACCAGACTCAAAAGTGAACCTCATCCTCATTTGGAGGGAAGTGGACAATAACTAATATAAATATAAACAATGTCTTTTCTACAACAGCTTATAATAGAGTGAAATTTTGCAACCAAGAGCTCCTGAGAAACCAAAAGGTCAGAGTCATTTCTGAGGAAATTACAAACTTAACACTAAGTCTTCAAATGATCACTGATGAGGACAAAGCTGGCTGATGCAAGAAGGTGTGATCCTCCCTATTCCCATGGGTCACAAGCTGTGCATGCAGATCTACCCCAGGGGAGCATACCACCCAGCAACAATACTCCAACAGGATCAGAACATCAACATTAGACAGGTATGGATAGAAGAAATGCTTAAGTTGGGAACTTATAAGTAGCATGATTACCAACAAAATTATAGTCTATACTGCCTGTCAAATACACAGCTGTAATAGGCTGCACATAGACATATCAAGACCAGTAAAAGGGGTAGTGATTTACCAGAGAGATGTACTGATACCTTGAATATTTCAACCAGGGGAAGAGTCTAAGCAGCTCACAGACCCAACAGGTTTATAAACACAAACAGTATCACTCCAAGGTAACTACTCTATTAGCTGTAGTCTGCTGGGTCACTTAATATTCTCCATGCAGTTCACTGAGGGTGAAGAGCTCCTGTTGCCCCTCTGATTGGTGGACTGGCTATAGGATGGGGAACTCTCTTTGCAGTCAGCCCCTCTGATTGGCTGACAGAAAAGAGAGTTCCCCAACTTATAGCCATGTGGTCCATTAAGACTAAGTAAACTGTAAAAAAAAAAAAAAAATGCTATACAAATAAATTGAATTGAACTGAAAAGTGCTGTGCATTTCCTCTCTGTTGTTTTTGCTATATATTTATCCAAATGAAGTAAAAAGTCATTAAGTCCATTTTGCCCCACAAAATCAAAACAGTAATTAGACAGATTGATCCAAATAGAAAGATAGAAACATAAAGGGAAGATAAGAAACAGGAAGTAAAGGCAACGCCAGAGGACTTAGTTGAAAATCATCAAAGTGAAGGCATAGAACAGGAAGGAGAGCCAAAAGGACCTGACAGTGAGGCTGAGGAGGATACACAGGCAGAGTGTGAGAGACAGGTTGTGTAGCTGAGACTATTTCAAAGGTCCTTGTTTGGGGACAGGAGATGATGCTTCAAGACAGTCTGGTATGACATTCACCCCTGGCTTGAATATTCAGAACTACTGGACTCTGTATTTTGCTGTGCCTTCAGATATTTTAGCCCTCCTAATGCCACAGAGCCATTATTTGACTCACCGTCCAGATTGAAAAACTGAAGCAAAGCAACCTTCAGAGACGGAGAAGGTCATAGGCAAGCAATGACTGTATGGAGGGTCTATCAAAGAGCTTTAACAGCTAACACAATGCTGGCAACTGTCCTTAATAAGGAACATAACAAACAGGTTAAAGAAAATTGGGCATCTATAAAAACAATAGGGGAAGTGTTATTAATTACTTCCACACAAAACATTGCTCACATTGCTCAGAAAGGTCACAATGAGTTTGGAGTCTCAGGTAATAAATGGAAATTTATTAAAATATATTTCTCAAGTACTTAGATACTATTTCAGTAAAGGTATCCAAGAGACATTTCTTCATTTTGAATCGCAGTGGTTTGATGCAGCAGGGCTAACTGAAAAAAGTCCACATAAAGGAAAGTCATGAATAGTTAATGAATAGAAAGTTGTAAATATCCCCTCACAAGCTCTCACCTCCACTGAATCACCTGCCCACTGATGCCTGCACCAAAAAAGTTCTGAAGTGATCTATCTCTGTGTAAAAGCTTCATGCTGCAGTGCTTGTTGTATTTTCCCAGTTTTGAGGGGATGTCAAAGCTTGGAAAAGTCTCATGCTTCATCTGCTTACTAGCAAGAGACTAAAAATGGATTATTGCAGTGTGGGATGAAGGGTGTGAACCCATCCATTCTAAGCACTTTCTCCAGCTCTTCCTTAGAGAAATCTTGAGGGAGCAACCTCTACTCCTCGTTCCTACATGGAGAGCTATTTCAAATCCTTTTCTCACCAGAATTTTGCACTGTTCATTTAAATAATGCAATTAAAGAGCATCTGTTATGGTTCTACATTGATCAATTCTGACACAGATAGAAATTTCACCACTCCACATTGTCCACATCAAGCATATTTTAACCAAATTGCTTGAAACTGATAGCTTCACACGATGACAGTGCCTTTACTTGGCTACATAATAAGACCAGAGGGGGTGCTCATGGAGCAGATAAGGTTTTGGCTGTCAACATCTGTCACATCCCCACAGAACACCGGGGAGCTGTAGGATTTCCTGGGGTTTGATAATTTCATGGGACATTGACCAGGAGATCCTGCACACCTCCATGATGGACTCATCATGGGCTCATGCCTCTACATCATTTCTGCAGAACTACTCATTAGCAATCTCTTCAGGTACTCTGACATCACAAAGGACATGATGAACAAGAGGGGAGATCTGTTCACCTTGTATGTCTGTGGGGATCTGTGTTAATACTTCTCCCTTTCTTTCTTTTTTTTTTTGAAGAGGTAATGCCCCCCACCCTAGTGCTGGCACTGCATGTTCAGCTCCTCCAGCTTCCACGTTAGGCTCCTCAGCCTCCAGAATGAAGAGCAGCATCACACTATCCAACACTATGGCCCTTTTTATACTCTTTTGAAAACGTAATGCCCCACCCACCCCAGTGGATCGATTTGACTGTCAAATTGTTCAATATGAAATTGTTCTGTACACACACGTTCAGAATTACAGACCACAGAATATAAAGATTCTAATTCCAGCTGTTTGTCATTGATTATTGTTGTTCTGGTTTTTGGACTATTGCCTGTTTCTTGAGTCACAAGTTTGTTTACTTAGTCTACTCTGTTTGCTCATGGACTGACCTACAATTGTGTTTTGACTTTGATTGCACCTGATGTTTTGGATTTCTTTGCCTTTGCCCTTATTAAAATTGTTGAATGCACCTACATCTGCTTCCACTCACCTTTTTGACACACTTCAGCACCATTAGGAAAAAGGATTATCTAGAAATATTACTTATCTAGAAATCGCACAAGACTTCAACCAGAATGTTATAATTTACCAATGTACCATCCCCACAATTTATGCTTATAATCACACTTAATGTTTTCTTCTCAAAAACACATACTAGAATTCCAATAATTTATTATTGGATTTATTATTATAATTATTTATTGCAATTATTTATTAATAAAATATAGTCATGTATTTAATCCTACAGTATAATCGCCCATTTTAGATTGTTAGATGGTTTCCAACATATGGAAATAGTGAATATGGTTGAATGGGCCATTTTCTTTAAGCAGCAGCTGATTGGTCACAAGAGGCTTCAGTGTGGTTTGTATGGTACAGAATATACCGTAGCTTGGCTCCCTTTGTACTTGTGTTGTACCATTTATAAATTTCTCTTACCTCAAGCGTTTGAACACAAAAACAAAAAGTCATGTTAACGGCAGAGGGCACTAAAGCTCTGTATATCACTCACTTTCACTAACGGGTCATGCTGGATCCTGCAAAAAGGATGCCAGTTCACGGCTGAGTAAGCGTGCACACACTCAGTGATGCAAATATTCAACTACTATTATGTTTTTCAAAGGTTCGGCCCATTTAGAACCAGTAAAACAAAATCTTAATGCTGCAGTATGCAAATGCATTCTACTCAATTGTCTGCTGCCAACTTTGTGGCAAAAGTTCATTTCATAGTCAGAGGTCCACATACATTTGGGCGTAAAGTGCACATTTACTTATGCATGTGTATATGTACACATTCTTTTAAAATATGGGCAAAAATATATATTTTTTTCCTAAGTCCTTTAATTTCTAATGAAATATCCTTAGCTCCTGCTGATTTATTTATAATTACATAATTACAAATAAACTCTTATAGAGTAGAGGAATCTGATGGGTACAACAGGGTGGCTGACTGTATGACATATGTAGAGCATATTTGCATTTGATGTTTTGTAGTCTGATTTGATATAACTGCATTTTAGAGAAAGAGGAGTCAGTGTGTGCAGAATGAAAAGCACATCACTCCATCTGAACAAACATAGCTAGAGTAGTGAGGTGCATTTGGAATGTCATGTCTGCTCTGAATGTTGACTCACACCACAGGCCCCCTTTCACCACTGGGAAAACATGTTCATCCTGCTGGCTAAAACAACACTGAATTCTGGGAAACATTGGCCTTTTTAGTCTCAACAACATCTGTCAGCTTGTGAGGTTCAAATGTCCAGCTTCTCAAGGGCACACGTTTAGAAAAATAAGAATAAAGGTTTGTAATGAATAAATGTTGTATGAATTAGGTTTTCTTATCTTTAAAACATGTAATATTTGAAGGCATTGGCACAGAGAAGTTGGCGCTGAATCTATAATGATCTGAGATGATGAGCTAATTTATGAGATATTCAGGAGCTCCTGGTTACACAACTCCAACTGACTGTATATGACTATAGAAAGGACATTATTTATAATCACTCTCTCTTATTATTTTATAGTAATTGATATTCACACTCTCTGGTGTCACCTAAATGAGGATGAGGTTCCCTTCCGAGTCTGGTTCCTCTCAAGGTTTCTTCCTCATATCATCTAAGGGAGTTTTTCCTTGCCACAGTCACCTCAGGCTTGCACCATATGGATAAATACAAATAAATGTACATAAAAACATACATTTTACATAAAGCTGTGTTGAGACAATGTCCATTGTTAAAAGCGCTATACAAATAAAATTTAATTGAATTAAAAACAGGTTTACTTCGATTCATTCATGCTTTGAAATAGAGCCTTGAAGTATTTTCTCAGGGAGAAAAACAAAGAAGTTTTAAGGATTCTACATTTTGTAAATGGGTAGAGCTCAAAATTTGTAGGATCTGTTCTAGAGGTTAAGTGAGAAGGGAGCAAAGGGACACTGTGTTACAGTGCTAGGTAGGCTAGGAATTTCACATATATTGGTGATATTATAATACAGTGTAAATCAGGGTTGTCAAAAAGTAGCCCAGATACAGGTTATAATACGGTCAAATCTGTAAATAAATTAATAAATGAATTTTGAACTAACTCAAAATTGTGTTAAGGTCTCTCAGTGAACTGAAAGATTAAAATAAGAGCTGGAAACCTCTTACAAAGTTGTCTGAATATCAAAGATTAATGGCAGTTATCTAATGTTAAACATTTTCAACCTAGAGGTGGCATGTAAGACTGCATTGTACCAAGAATCTCATGGACAGCAGTTCTCCATGAAAGCTGATCAGAGATGTCCGTCATGCTCACATGGCTGGGAGTGAAGATAAGCTTGTAAAATCTGGAGAATGTACATAGCTACATAGCTTTCAAAGATACCCATGTCACAAATAGACTAAAAGGGAGATCTTTTGAGCACTCTGTTACATGGGGGTTGCTCTTTACCACACATATAAGTTCTGCAGACATCAGACAAAGCGAGGGTGCATTCCATAACATGAGCTAACAAAAGGAGAGTTTGATTTAGTACTACAGATCAATTTATTGTACTCTCTTTGGCTGTCCTTTCCTTCTAAAAGATTTCCAAGAGACTGAAATTTTCAGACAGTATCAGATTATTGTTGGTAATATATAAGAAAGCTCAGAGGAGAGAATACCTTTAACTCTGACTGTGATCTAATCAGATAGCTCCATGCTGTTAATGTAATCCAACCTGAACATAAGTGAGAAGGAAAATTGCAATGATTCATGAATGATGCTGGTATTTATAGTGGATACATCATCATGCAGCATTATCTTGTTTGTAGATTTCAGCCGACACACATTAAGGTGGTATCCAGGTGTTACACAACACCAGTGGTTGTAAGGAGCTGAAACTATATGAAACACTACAGACAAAACCATATTCACTATGTTTCAGCTCTAACTACTCAAATTTGTTCAAGAACGGGGCATGGTCAGACAAACATAGTGTACACAAAAGAAAATTTAACAGAAGCTGGTTGTAAGCCGTCTGTCAATAGGATTTAGTTGCTGCAGACACAACATTTTCAGACAGACTGTTTTGACAGACATTTACATTGTTAGCCATCATGATAGTTAGAATCTGTTGCCAATTTTCAGTACCATGGTAAAATATCCCAAACCTATTTAAAGATGTGCACAAGACTAAGGTTTTTTTTAAATTCCAATCCTGTCCAGGTCCCAAAGGAACCTAAGAAACAGAAATAAGGAACATCAAAGAACGAATACAAATAGTGCATAGAATACTGTTTCAAAACAATTACGACTGAATGTGGATTGTTGTTATTAAAGTAATTATGCTCCTCTACCCAAAGTGCTGAACTAAAAATTCAGCTGCTACCCCATGATGCTCAACTTGAATGAATAACCACTTGCTTTACACTGCCACCAGGTGCTTGAAGGCCCACCTTGCACAAAAACTGATGTCACGAAAGCAGCTAGTCTAGACAGGGTCTCAGGTTGAAGACTGAAAGAGTGCACTGACCAAATAGCAGATGTCTTTACCAAAATATTCAATTCAGATGTCTCCTGCTTAAAACTGCAGTGTTGCGTGTTTTCTATATTTTATGTTTTGTATTTGTAGCATATCAGTGGTCAGCCGTCAGGGCCAGCAAGGCCTTCTATGCTGGCTTAAACACTATCAGAAGCACTGACCTACATTTACAACCTAAATTCTAATATTTGTTCCATGAAGTTATGTTACTTTTTCCCAACAGCCTATTCTCTTCTCTTTGTAGTGTTTCTCTTGGCTGCACTGCTTCTTAGTTGCGGTTATAGTGTAGATGTTTGGAGTTGTCTTAACTGGGTTTCTTGCTTTAGTAAAAATGGTATTTACCCTCAATATGTAAAATGCCTCTCTCTCTCTGTAATGCCACGCCTTGTTATATTGTGTTTTTGTATAGTATTGATGATTTCTATAATTGCGACATGATTATATGTGGATTAAGGTACCAAATGTACGGCCTGCCACTGTAGCACACAAATATTGTATGTGCATCAATTTTGCAGTATAGTAACACAGCAGAAATCAACCTCACTAAGAAAAACAACAACAGTGTGTTGTACAGTATTTTATTTTATTATTTTGTTATTCATTTTAATTTATCAAGGTTTGAGTTTTAAATTTCATAATGTCCAGTTTGGTTTTTTGGACAAAAAGTTTGAGAACTACTACCCTAGGGAAGCTATAAAATATTCTATACAGATGAATGTCACAATTTTGTTGTAAAACAAGCTCTTCATCACAGGACAGCTTAACATTCTGGAAGAAAGCAATGTCCTCTTCCGCATACATGAACTACTTGATGCTAAAGATTAGGTTGTCAGTGTGATTGACAAGGGAGAAAGAATCTCTCTTCTACTCTCTCTCATTTTTGTTCCTGGACTAGGAAGTATTATTTCCTAATTTCTTTTACCATAAAGTTACAGAAAAATGCTGTTTTCAACTCAAACTTTAATTTTGTTATGATATATAAATTTTTATTGACCAAAACAAAAACCTTTATTTTTTTGCACTGTGGCTACCACCAAATATAACACAAACAGAAACATCATTGTATTTTCTACAATCCATTCACCTACTGCGATTTTAACACCAAATTTATGCTGGCTGAGTGAGATCCTGTGAGGGAACAAGGGACATAAGCAACAGGCTGAGGGCTTTGATCACAACACACTCCCCTCTGTAGCCAGTGTCCAGTCTCTTGAAAAAATCTTTACCACAGGGCCATGGTTCCAGAGGGACCCTCAGCACTGTCTTATATGAGCTACATGAGGCTCTCTCTCAACATTAGTCTCACCAAGATGAGGAGGAGATAGTGGAGTCTATCCTAAAACAGGAGAGGAATTACCACCCCATTAAGATCAACAGGATCCCAGTTGTGAGAGTGACTAGATTCAGATATCCAGATGTTCACAAAATTTAAAGCTTCTCATGTTCCTTTCACATCAAAAGCCTGGTGAGGAGGGCCCGGCTCACATGCTGGTATGGGAACAGCACCATGCAGGAGAGATGGGCTCTACAGAGGGTGGTTGGATCAACTGAGCACACCTTCATCACTGAGCTCTCTGACATACAGTCAGTCTACAGCAAGTAGAGCTGGACCAAGCTGAGGTTGACAATGAAAGACCATAGTTAATCAAAAAATAGACTCTCTTCTCAGTTGTGATTATTAAAGCACTTCTGCTCCATGCAGGCAAACACATAGAGAATGAGGAGGAGCTTCTTCCTGCAGGCCATTTAGATCCTCAAACAGGACAATACTTAAAACCTAGACTTTTTCTGGACAAATCTACTAAACACGCACTAAATCTACCAGACTTTCTGCACAGCATTTATTGCACTGTAACTACACATATCAGATTACATACTGTATAATTATATATCTGCACTTTACATACCAAACAACCTTATAACCTCAAGGAACCTCTGACTTCTACAATTATGAACCAAATAGAAATTACACAGCTTCCTCAGGGCACATTTAGATTTGTCAGGGCATTAATTCTGGATATATCTTATAAATTGTATATACTGTATATTTGAAAGCAGTTGAAATGTATTACTTTAACAGGAGACCTGTGGAAAACAAGGTCCTTATAGTACAAGAGGATGAACACTGATGTCAAGGAGACTACTAGGATCATGCTTGGACTACAAGCCCTTTGTGTGAAAAACAGATGAAAGATCAGCTGGTTGATGGTATTTAATTGTAATATATCCAGTAAGAGACATCCTAAGAGGAAATGTTGTGCAACAACAATATTGTTTTGCAGTATTAGGACTATTGATTTATTCACTCTCTGGCTGCAGTATAGTTTCTACTGCACTCTTGGATCTTCCTAGGATGATGCTGGAAAATCTTTTATCACACTTGCAATGTGGCCCTGCTACTACTCTTTCTTCTCTACTTGAGGATTTAATTGAAGTGATATTTGAGCTTCATGATGCTAATGTACATTATCTTTAAAGAGGTTTCTTAGGCATGCTAGATTTGCTGAGGTTTTGCAAGGTATCATAGGATGTTGTTGCAAGTGGGACTACTGTTCCCTCTCCCTTGTTTGTCCCCCACACCTTAGCTCTGTCTTTGTTTATTTCACGTCAACCCTATGCAGACCAATTAACATGTCAAGCTACTCTGGATACTCATTATCAAGGGGGGAAGCTGAAGGGGAAGTGTTTCAATTAATGAAAATAGAAAAGAAATGTTCTGAAATGATAAGAAATTACTGGATTATCAATAACTTAATATATTTACAGCAGCCCTCACCCAGAGTAGCTTACATTTCTAAAACTGTGCATTTGAAGTTTAAGGGCCTTGTATCAACTCATGACCTCCGAATTAGTAGTCCAATGTCTTATCAACTGACCCTCCACTGCCCATGGCACTGCCCCTTACTGGAATGTGGTATATTAATACACTAAATTTATATAAAATATGTGTTTAATAAGTTATGTGACTTTTCCTCATTACTTGCCTGTGGTGTTAAAAATGATCATGTAGTGTGACAGTCATTTACAATCCACAAGATTTGTCAGGTACAGTAACATCTACAGAAAAATGCATGCCTTATTTATTAAATTCTCAGTAAGTTATATTAATGTCCTATAACTTAACTGTATTATTAACAACCTTAAAGGCTTTGGTTTTACACATATTATAATAATATATACAAAAATGATAACTCAGCCACAGATCTTTTATAGTAAATCTTTTATATTTTTAAAATAAAAATTTCAATAATTGGTTATGCCACATGATGAGGTGGCCACACCATATGATAAGAAGACATACGGACATAAGAATTATCAATACACCATAAATGCCATACAATAAATAAATATCTGAAATATCATAGCCAAACATTTCATAAATCATTAACAATAAACTTTATTTCTTAATGTTTTATTTTAAAAAGTGCAATGCATGTTCAACATATGTACTATAGTTTCAAAAAGTATTGAGTACTTTTTGAAGGCTCCATTGGTGAAGGCATGTTTAAGCTTGTTTGATGTTTCCTACACAATATTTCTAAAAGCCTGTGAATCAGTGGCAGAATGGAGCTTTCTATGGAAAACTTAGTACATGTTCCTTTTTTTGTAGTCATGGCAAAAGCACATAAACAGAGCATCGGATTACTGTATTACATATTTAGACAAGTTATAACGTGTTGGTCCACTATGAGCCACAAGACGCTTTAAGAAGAGAGACATGGCTTGTATCACATAGCTCTATGTAAAGGAATGATAAGAGTCCTATATTTAGACATGGGTATTATTTCTGGAATGTGCAGTGGATTATGCTTCATCCCATACTGATAAAACTCAGTACATGGTGTTCTACAACCTTAGAAAAAAGCTAGATGAGGAAAAATGAGTTGTGGAATAATTCTGTGAAATCTTCCCCTCTCTAGTCACCACATTTCACTGAAGTGTATCACACTGTGAAAAAATTCCTTCAAAGATTCATATGATTTTTAAGAAGCTGAACATTTTAAAGATGAAAGACAAATGTCATAGCGTTACACATATAACACACTATATTCATATGCCCCACTAATGACTATTTGACTATTTTAGTAATAATAAAAATGATAATAATGTTGTGAATACTTGTATAAGTGTCCAACGTTCATTTAGTTAAATCATCTGAAAAGATATTATCAGTGTGAAATTATTTAGAATACTCTGGTCTATGTATGTTGATTTTTTTAACTGTCCTGCATGTTAAGACTTGACTTTAATCCTTTGGAATGGAATCTTCCTCTGCTGTATCTCAGTGTTAGAATAAACATTGTTAACTAACTGAGAGAAAGCAAGAAAAAGTACTGACATGAAGCAATATCTGGCTCAAGGAAAGTTTCGATCGGACACAAGAAGCCAAGGACAGATGGTGTGTGTGCAATATAAACACAGGCTCCACCTCCACATGCCTGCCAACACTGAACTTTCCACTCCTCTGGTATATGCCATGTCTTGCTATGTCCTTGTCCAAGGCTCAAGTGCAAATGATGGACATGTACATCTCATACACTCAAAATAACAGTGTGAAATACTCACTCATTCACTTCACACACACTCACACACACACACAAACACACACACACACACACACACACACACACACACACACAAATTCTTTAACAACTGGGGGGGGGGGGGTTATTTGGTTCTTTCAGTTTTATTTTAAATTGCATCTCCACCTCCATCCACTGGAATCACAATTCATGTAAGTTTAAGGAGACAAACCTGTTTAATGGTGATGGAAATAAGCTGCAGTTTACATTTTTAATTCAAAATTGTGACCTATCTATATTAGTTGTAGATTCTTCCCACTGTACACTGGACATTTGAACCACACCAAATCTATACACAATCATCTATACACAAAGCTCTAACAATTCATGCATTTTGTCTAAATCAAGACTAAGCTCTTGTATAACTAATTTTCTGATATTTCTGGACAACTGTCAGATCTGACACTGCACACAACCTTGAGGCCAGCCAGCTGCTTGTTCAGTCCCTTGTCATCACCTGTAACACACTCCCAGTAGGTCTGCCCCTGCATGTCATACAACCCTTGATCTACTGGTCTAGAATTCTTTTTAATCTCCTGAAATTTTCCCTCACCACCCTGTAGCTACCTGTAGATGCCTGCCTCAGATGTAAAACTCTAATGCTTGCTTACAAGTACCGCATCATCTTTGTCTTAAAATCTGTCATATATCATGTGTACACCTGCTCACAATAAGGTACATGTGATACTATGTGCACCAGATTAAGTAGTTTCCAGGAATCTTTCTTACTGTAAACTTTCACAATTGTGTGATCTTCTCCAACTCCTGTAAACAAAAGTTAATAATAATCTCAGGTTGTCTTGATTTTGAAGAAATAGGACATATGCATGTGTTTTTATTGAGATTTTATTGTTAGAGTATATACAAAACAACAAAAACCATGAAACAAGAATCAGAAATGTAAACATCAGATATAAATCAGAAATCGTTAGACTATGAGCAAGGAACACATGATAACACACATGCATGACAGTGTCAAAAGCTTACACACTCAAAAGTACACGTGTTACACACAGAACACGTGTTACTGATCAATCAGACATCTGATTGTATCCTGGGGCTGATGTGTAATGTATAGTTCAGCTTAACCATGACACCGCTGAAGTGATTTCAATATACAGTCACTTTTTATTTTACTTTTATTTTAAGTAATAAAATAAATACAGTAAGATAATAAAATAAAATGCATACACCCTATAATTCATTAACATATTACAACACTGTTATAAACAACTTAAACATTTTATGTAGGAGTTTATCAGTCGATCAGACATTTTAGCCCACTCCAGGTTCACTGTCGTGTTGTATTATCTAATATGGCCCAAATTAAGCTGCTGGAAAGATGGTTTCAGATTTGTCTCAATAATATTCTGGTATAAAGTTAATAAATGTCTCAAAGACTGCAGCTAGCCCAAATCATCAGCCCTCCATCACCATGCTTGGCATTAGGGCCAGAACAACCAGAGTCAAACATAACACTCACAACATCATTTCATGAGTAATACAACCCTTACACTGTGGTCTCTCATGTGCAAAAACAAATAAAATGTACACTCATTGTACTGTTTACTGTTCTGAAATGTTATTGTTTGCTACTGTTACTCCTGTCTAGTCTTTCTATTTGATATTTGTATAGTTACAGTTATATATTTACAGTTTTTTGAAGTTTTAGTTTTTTTCAGGACTTCAGGACGCTCCTTTTCATGTACCACATGTTCTTCCTTCTTTCATCCTTGATGAGTTAACTTTTTTCACTTCAAAAATCAATAAAATATGCAAATTAAAACTGTATCCTACGGTACTAACAAATTTGCACACATCGATATAACGTTATTCTCACTCACAGTCTTCAGATTCAAATGAAAGATATGATTTGCATATGCATATCAAAAAATAGAAGACCATGTTTCTGAACTAATCTGACATTGGTTTGTAATTATAACATATCTTACTCATGCTATATCACATAAACTGCTGCTTGGAGGCTCTACAAATAACTGACCTGAATATGGCATGAAAGCTACATGCAGAGAATGTTGACCAACCATACAAACAAACCTACATAAAAAGGTTGTTTTTAGGGCCCAAGCACTACAGTGCGAGGGCCCTCTTGTTTTCCGTCGGATTATTAGGGCCCAAGCACTACAGTACGAGGGCCCTCTTGTTTTCTGTCAGATTATTTATTTATTTATTTATTTATTTATTTATTATATTTTATTTTTATTTATTTATTTTTTCAACACTTTGGGCACTTTTGGGGGTCTTAACATACTCAAAAACTCATGAAACCCAGCAGCCAGGTTGGAATCTGCGGCCATTAGAATCTCAGTGAGGCTCAGCTCTGGGGGTGCCCCATGACGGACACAGCGCCCCGTTGGACACCCTGCTTTATAGCTCGTACACACTTGCACATATACTTATAAAATTTGGTAGACACTTAGAGCTCATTAAACTGAACCACT
>JAOTRN010023228.1:0-22450 GCA_028566695.1 Bagroides melapterus | reverse complement strand
CTGTCTCCTTCTGTGATGTAGAGCTCTGTGTAGATCTCATTGAGGAGTGTTGGGTTTCTCTGGTTTGTTATCACCTCATACATGTGCTGAAACTTCTTTAGCAGATTTGATCTGCATCTCTCCTGTAGATCAGTTCCAGCAGTTGAAGGTTCAAACCTGTTATTTGATGGTGTGGGAAAGAAACATAGTAAGACCTCAAGCACACACTCTCATTACAGTCTAAACTACAATGTGAGTGTTCGATAAACTCATCCATTTAGGAAATTAGTTGAAAGAAGAGCACCAGAATGTGCCTGCCATGTCATGAGGATAGTTATGATGTTACCCTGGATCTATGAAGAGATTCTTCTGTTTCTTTTGGTTTCTGTGAACAACCCAATATTAAGTGTTTACATTAATTTTCTTTTATATACTAAAATGTATTAGATCAACATTTTACATGTTTGAGTTATAACTGAAGTATTTTGAAATATTTTAGTCAAATGCAAAAGACTTGCCTTTTTTATTTGTTTGAATAAGAGTTAGACAAAAGAAATCAATGTAGATGAATCATTTCAATGACAGAAACAGCCTGCAAACATGCCACCACATACATGGCTGATGTGAATTACACTACAATTCTAATTTGTATATGACATCAGTTCAAATGTTCTGTTGGATTAAAAAAAGATACTGACCGAGAGAACTAAAAAACACAACACTGGTATAATATTGGAGGTTTGGAATGGTTAATAGTTTTTTATTTTAACCACCACCAATGACGAGCAACTACCTAGCATTTAGAGTGTCTGCTTGCCTTGACAGTGCAGACAATGCAGTGGCAGAGGATGCTGAGGAAAAAACAAAATGTGAGACAAATGCACATACTAACTATGTGTTGGCTGTTTCACCAGGTCATGCTGGAAGGGAGATTTGGGTATGAGCAAAAGGAGGATGACTGGCTAAAGGCCTAATGGAACTAGGTGCAGGTGGAAGGAGTAAATGTAGACCTGGACCAGAGACTCCCAACTTTGACTTGCTTCAAAACCCGGCTATTAATGCAGCTGGCCTCCTACAGGAAGCTACCATGGGGCCCACAACATGCTGGAGAAACTACAGATTTCTCTGGCCCAGCATGGACACAGAGGTCTGGGCCTTCTGCTGGCAGTGAACCACGTGCTACAAGCAGGTAACTGCCTGCACCCCTCTTCCCTTTCCCCATCATTGATTCAACCTTTTCTTCCTGAAGGACATCCTCACCGACCAGGGTGCACCATTTATCACCTCATGTTGATCTTTATTGTCTGTTGCAGGTGAAACACCTGAGAACATACACTATATTGCCAAAAGTATTCGCTCACCTGCCTTGACTCGCATATGAACTTAAGTGACATCCCATGCCTAATCCATAGGGTTCAATATGACGTCGGTACATGCTTTGCAGCTATAACAGCTTCAACTTTTCTAGGAAGGCTGTCCACAAGGTTTAGGAGTGTGTTTATGGGAATTTTTTTTCTCTGTGCAGGCCAGTCAAGTTCATCCACACCAGACTCTGTCATCCATGTCTTTATGGACCTTGCTTTGTGCACTGGTGCACAGTCATGTTGGAAGAGGAAGGGGCCAGCTCCAAACTATCCCCACAACGTTGGGAGCATGGAATTGTCCAAAATATCTTGGTATGCTGAAGCATTCAGACTTCCTTTCACTGGAACTAAGGGGCCAAGCCCAGCTCCTGAAAAACAACCCCACACCATAATCCCCCCCTCCTCCAAACTTTACATTTGGCACAATGCAGTCAGACAAGTACCGTTCTCCTGGCAACCGCCAAAGCCAGACTCGTCCATCAGATTCCAGATGAAGAAGTGCGATTCGTCACTCCAGAGAACGTGTCTCCACCTAGAGTCCAGCGGCGGCCTGCTTTACACCACTGCATCCGATGCTTTGCATTGCACTTGGTCATGTATGGCTTGGATGCAGCTGCTCGGCCATGGAAACCCATTCCATGATGTTCTTGAGCTAATCTGAAGGCCACATGAAGTTTGGAGGTCTGTAGCGATTGACTCTGCAGAAAGTTGGTGACCTCTTCGCACTATGCGCCTCAGCATCTGCTGACCCCGCTCCATCAGTTTACGTGGCCTACCACTTCGTGGCTGAGTTGCTGTCATTCTCAAACACTTCCATGTTCTTATAATACAGCTGACAGTGGAATATTTAGGAGCGAGGAAATTTCACAACTGGATTTGTTGCACAGGTGGCATCTTATCACAGTTCCATGTTGGAATTCACTGAGATCCTGAGAGCGACCCATTCTTTCACAAATGTTTGTAAAAACTGTCTGCATGCCTAGCTGCTTGATTTTATACACCTGTGGCCATGGCAGTGATTGGAACACCTGATTCCGATTATTTGTGTGGGTGAGCGAATACTTTTGGCAATATAATGTATGTCTACCACCCCCAGACAGACAGACTGGTCCAGCAGTTCATCTAAACACCAAAGCAGTAGTGGTAGTGAGACAGCAGTCCTATAGAGTCCCTGAAGCCTGCCATCAGACTATTTAGGAGGAGACTGATTAAATGCTTTAAAGATGGGATACTTCAGGAGTTTCAACCTTCCAGAGGCTTCTCCCAGGACGTCATCTTAAGAACCCACCAACAGTATGCAGCCACCTAATCTGACCTAAATTTAGCATATGATCAGAGCAACTGTTCCATATTGGTGAGGTCATGGAAGAGCTCTAGATGCAGGGTTTATGGCTAACACATGCAAGTGCCATCTGGGGCTTACTGTACAGTACCTGAATACACTTTGTCCCTAACATTCTTTAGCCTCCCCCTTCTCAGACCTTAGCTGGACCAAGTGCAGTGAACCAGTGAGAAAGAGGGGCCATTCTAGTGTCTCAAAGGACATCGGTTTCACATTGTTTATGAAAGCTCTTGTGTGTATATCAACAGATCTATAGGATTTTACCCTAATCAACAAATTATTGATTATTATTACCTGTCAGAAAATGAGGGATTTCCATCGTTGAATGTAAGAGGAAGCTCCATAGACACATCACTCTTCATGGAGACACAGCTGGGTAATGATGAGTCTGATCTCTTTAACTGGCTTACACTGAACAACAATATACTCACATTGTCAACAAAATGAGTTATTTCTTAAATTTTCATTAACAGACACAAACACAAACATGACTTTGTTCATTCAACATGAGATTAATATAAGCTATCGTACTGGGGCTGAGCACATTTACTGGATTGCACTTTCATTAAATTTCTGTTCTTTTTGCTAATATCCTTTGACTTTAAACAGTCAAAATTTTGTATGTTGTAATTACTTACAGCTCAAATAACATTTAAAGCAGAATACAGTATCAACAGCGAGTGCACTGAAATTGATTCCATTAATACCCCAAATAAACTCAAAATAAAGTCAATATCCACTGCCTGTCTTAGTCAATATTTTTTTTTTGCTGTGTGCCACCAAATCATCTATATCTCATATGTAATTCTGGATCATTTCTCTCAATAAATAATTGATTGAGTATTATATTTGTTTAACTGGGTTAACTTTGTTGAACTTTACTGTTTTGCCTGCAGTAACATGCTCTGAGATTTCAATTATGTGTTTTTAGTCTGAGAAAAATGGCATATCACAGTGTGCTTTATAGCGTAGTCCAAAAAAACGATGATGAAAAAACATTAGTTTAATTAGTTGTTGTAGCCACAATACTGTTCCTCCTCTACCCTCAACAGGTATAGAATCTTTAAAAAAAAGATAAATTCCCCTCCCAATGTTATAAACCTATTACAAGCCTTGACTCATATTTGACCAAGACCAGTCTATTCTGTTTTTGACAAGCTTAACTGGTCCCATGTTAATACTCAAAAACGACAGCATACAGAGTTTAGGCAGAGATATTACCTGTGTCCAGGTAACGGGTCTCCATCTTTGAATGTAAGCGGAAGCTCCATAGACACGTCACTCTTCATAGAGACACAGCTGGCTACCGGTGAGTCTGGTCTCCTTACCTGGGTTATACTGCACAACAGCACACATATGACACAACTGGGTTCAACAAGGGTTCAAACTGGCTTTTCTACTGACTTGTTTTACATTCATTAAATTCATTTTCTTTATTTTCACCTTCTCTGAATAAAATATATCATTTATACATCTATGTTACATGCTTACAGAGCAGTGATTTATGAACGGCCAGCCCTTATATGTTTCTTCTAAAACGTGATGATTCACTTTTACCCTAATCAATAAACTGAGAGTCCATAAATACTGTAAGAGATTCTACATGTCCATCCGCTCCTGCTGATAAAGTGCTAATCTCCGAGTTCAGGCATTATTACCTCTCTCTAAATGAGGGCTCTTCATCTTTGAATGCAGGAGGAGGTTCCGTAGGCACATCACTGGAAACACAGCTGACTACTGGGGCATCTGGGTTCTTTACCTGGGTTACACTAAACAACATGCACACAATGTCAACAACTTAAGAATATTGTATCACCAAATCTGTGCACTGAAAATAATTCCCCAATACACAGACTGTTTAAGCGGATTTCCAGACAGATGTTTGTTTATACAGATGCTCTTTACCTGTGTCCAGATGAGGAGTCTCCCTCTGTTAATGTAAGAGGATCCATGATACTAACTCTTCATAGAGACACTACTGGACAGTGGGACAGAGACAGAATTCGAAGACAACACACATATTGTTTCTCCTAAACAACTGTACTTATTTTATTTACGCAAATCCCTCTACAGACACAAGAAAACCAGCCAAGACTTTCAGCCAAGTTTCCACCACTTCTTTTTTTATGTTGTCAGTTTCATGCCATAAGAATCATGTGGGGATGTTATGGCCTAGTTGCTCTACCAATTGGAAGTATGTGAGTTCGAATCCCTGCTCCACCAAGCTACCTTTGCTGTTGTATAAAAATTAGCTATAAATATAAGTCGCTCTGGATACGGAGGTCTGCTAAATGCCATACATGTAATTGTATCGTGGACGTAACGAGTAAATGACACTCAATCGTGTGTCTTCTCCCTTTCTCAAGACAAGTTCAAACACAAAAATGTGACGTCATCTACTTCCATCTTATTGATTGGATAGATGAAAGACGGGAAGGTGTTTGATAAAACGTAAAAACAAAGCAGGCCAGTTCTGAAAAAAGGTCGTGGCAAATAACGTGACAAATATTGAAGAATTACAGGAAAGAGGCAAAACGCTACTGCTCACAGCTCGGAGATTTACACGAAATAATTGCATATAATTAATATATGCCTACAATAATAAATATCTCCTGTGGTCTGGTCTCGTGTTTAAGAAAAAATGTAGGTAAAATCCATGGAAAACGAACTTTCTTAAAAATAAAAGTTCCTAGTTCACCACGTTAGTATGTATTATAGTTATAAAATTCGGGGCTCTGCTGCGAACTGGTCAAAGTTTGAGGGCTGGTACAAAAGTTTTAAAGCATGAGCAGACTATATGATCCGTAAATCACAGGCGGAATCACTGGCCGAGTCTATTCTATTTCACTATTATTATTTTGCTGTTGAAGAGAAATTAGGTCGAATATAACATTTTGTTTAGTTGCTAGAAGTTAAACTTACAGTAAGTTTAGTTCCCTACGCCAAATCTCCGCCTTGTTCGAGATCAAACTGGATAACTATTTATTTATTACACACATAGTATACGAAAATTAAATCCTTTTCTTAAAATTCTTCTTGCCTAAAACGTTTTATTGAGAGAGAGAGAAATCTTACCCTTAGTAAACAGCTCACTGCGCTCGTTAAAATGGCGTCGATAAACACTTTCACTTTGAGTTGTCAGCTGATAAAATTTACAGACCACAGAATTAAAATATATTAGCAGATAAAAGGTCTATATGCTATTCTGGTTCTGTTAGTTTACTGCGATAATCCATACAACACTTAAAAAAACAAACAAAAAAAACAACAACAAAACAAACAAACAAAAAAGCCCTTATATTTTTCTGCACCTATTTATTTGCCTAAATGTTATGATCAAATTCCGCCACCAGATGGCGGCATTAATTAAAATATTTTTAACGCCATTTCGTACACATTATCCCAGCCGATAAAATCCCATAAAATAACACACAAGAATATCTTAAGTATAAACTATTATACTGTGTGGTTTAAAAAGGTTATTACAGTACTTAATTACTTATACTATATTAAGGTACGTATATTACGATATGTTATCCTAACAGATGTGAGTTTGATGTATTAACTTTTTGTCTTTGTCACAATGTGTAAAATCATACATTTACAGGTCAAGAGCTTCAGATAATGTTCACATCAGTATAAAGATAAAGTCTGTTCTCTGTGACTTTAACTGTGTCATGGTTTTTCCTCCTGATGAGATGAGTTTTTCAGAACCTGCTGATCTCCTGGGATTTTCACACACAACACTGTAGATTTTACACAGAATGGAGTGGAAAACAAAACACAAACTGAGTGAGCCACAGGTCTGTGTGTGGAAACTCCTTGTTGATGAGATCAGAGGAAAACAGCCAGACTGGTGCAGATGAAACTTCTTCACACCCTAAAAGTAAACAAGAACAAAAGTAACTTACTGAATATAAACCAGTTTAAAACCAGTTACTGTTTAGAAATAGGACCAGTTTACAGAAACGTTTTCACTAAGAATAAAGTAACAAATGTTAATGAGAAATTTGTATATTTTATTTCTGTTTATCTTCAGATAAAATCACCTCAAGTTCTGTAGTTTAAGACTGAAGAGCTGCTTCATTCCCGAGTCTCCGAGTCTATTCGCACACAGATCCAGTTCTCTCAGGTGTGAGGGGTTTGATCTCAGAGCTGAAGTCAGAGCAGCACAACCTTCATCTGAGATTTCACAGTTACACAAACTGCAGAGAGACGATGACACACACTTCACTGTCTCAGTTTATATAATCTGGATGGATTATTACACTTTATATCTGCAATACACTGGAGTTTGTGAGTGTGAGTGTCACTACATGTAAACATTACAGATGATCAACATAAATACACGAGTACAAAGAAAATCAGACTTTCTGTCAGAAATCTTTAGTTCAGGTTGACTTACACTATCATTAACACAAACTTTAATAAAAGAGTGATAATTTGTGCCCTGTGTGTCTTATATTCAATTTGATTTCATTTACAATAACATTCATGGCTGAGTTTCCTAAAAGCATTTAAAATTTAAGATTACTGTAAGTGGGAGAGAGTGTTCAAAGTGATGCTCGCTCTACCGTTCAACAATCATCTTTGTGCTGTGATGATTTTGGGAAACATCTGTTTATACTACTACACACACTGAATACATTAATACTGTGACCATTTAATAAAAACAATCAGTGTGCACTGAAATTAAATAATTTTTTTCCACAGGATATTTCATGCTGAATTTAAAACCTCTGTTTCAGCGTCACTATTAGAGAATGTGTCTTACTGAGGAGCAGGTCATGTGACTCTCAGAGAGATGATCTTACCTCAGTGACTCCAGTTTACAGTGAGGATTCTCCAGTACAGCAGAGAGAATCTTCACTCCTGAGTCTCTGAGTTTATTCCTAGACAGATGCAGTTCTCTCAGGTGTGAGGGGTTTGATCTCAGAGCTGAAGTTAGAGCAGCACAGCCTTCATCTGAGATTTCACAATCATACAAACTGCAGAGAGACAATGACAAACTTCTCTTTCTCAGTTTTATATAATTTGCATGGATTTCTTCACTTTTAGATCTGGAACATACTGTGGAGATTAAATTGCTTATTTTTATTATGTTTACAGCATTTAGCAGATGGTCATATCAGAGCAACTTATAGAAGTGTTTGTGGGTGTCACTACATGTAAATGAGCCGTGTCAGAAACACACGTGTCTGGAACACACGTGTCTGGAACTTCTAGGACAATTCTCTGTCAGGTACTCCCGAGGGGTGCTGGCAGAGCTTCTGGTTTTTGCGGTCACATGTCACATGGCACCATTGGCACACACCATGGAGTGGGCTTGGAAACATCTCTGATCATGCCCAGCTGCTGCATTCAGTCCAGCATCCAGTTCTTGTTTGAACTTTGTGAGCATTGGGATTGTTACTCTACAAACTACATAGCCAGCCACAAAATCATCGTTACAGGATGGCGATGTACAGGTCAGTCCTCTCATTGATTGAGAAATGGTGGAGGTGTCCATAAGGGGACTTTCAGAACAACCCTCAGAACAGTGCAATTTTGGCAAACTAAAAGAGGACTATATCTGAGATAGGATATATCTCCGCCATAACTTTAGATGCCGATACCCAGGTACGAACTTCTTACTCCCATTTTACTCAACTTACCTGAGAGGTGTTTAAATATCTGGCCAGGGGTTGTGACGTCTGTTCAGCTTCTACAGTTTCTTCATCATCAAGGAAAGACATGCCTGCTACATATGACAGGAAATACCCAACACTGGCAGCACAAACAGGCTGAAATGATGAAGCCCTAAAGGCACTTTTTCTGTAGTGGCTTAGCCCCAAGTTACAGGCAGTGATAGCCTGTAGAGACATTAGCATAACGTTGTTGGAGTTTATAACCTAGGGTATCCAACTAGATAATTTTATCCAAAATTAGCCATCCCAATGCTCTGTGCGAGCCCCCCAGCGAGACCAGCTGAACTAAGCAACATTCCCGGACCAGTGTAAATGCAACTTGGAGCCACCCATGTGTCTGCTCATGAACAGCAATGCCACCTGCACCTGATACTCCATGACCTTCAAAAGTCTTAGGTCCTCCCAGATTGTCCATGTTCCTAAGGAAAACCAAGACCAGGAGGAGGTCTTCAGCAAGGAACAAGCATCCAAACTCCCACACCAATGCTTCTCCTCCAAGAGGTATATTATACCTAATATCCTTACCCAAAACCAGAGCCATGAAGGAATACTTTGAGGAGGCCCTGGCCACTGGGTTTATTCGTCTTTGTCTTTCACCAGTGGGGGCCGAGGTTCTTTTTCATGGAGAAGAAAGATGGTGTCTCAGGGCCTGTATTGATCTATTACCTATTCCTCTGGTCCCCAAAGTGCTAGAACAACTCAAGCAAGCTAATATTTTCACTACACTGGACTTAAGGAGTGTGTACAATCTTATAAGGATAAGGGAGGTGGATGAATGGAAGACAGCCTTCCTCACCACCCAGGGTCATTGTTATGCCGTATGGCCTCACTAATGCACCTGCTGTGTTCCATTTTTTCAAAGAAATATTGAGAGACTTACTGAATGTGTACATAATCGTCTACATAGATGACATCCTGATTTATTCCAAGAACCTTCATGAGCTCACTTACAGACCATTCTTAACCACCTCCTTCAACACCAAATATATGTCATAGCTGAAATGCGAGTTCCACCAAAGAACTATAACCTTCCTGGGGTACTATTAGCAATCAAGATGTGCAGATTTACAACATCAAGGTCAAAGCAATCACTGAATGGAATGCACTGGGAACTGTTAAGAAACTCCAGAGATTCTTGGGCTTTGAAAAATTTTCATTTCAGTTCCTCAGGTTTGCTTCGGGGTGAAACTTACCATTACTGTGTTCTTCCATTTGGTCAAAGTGCATGGATTTTCAAAGTGCATGGATGCTGCCCTGACACCACTGCATCTCCAGGGCATCTGTGTACTGAATTACCTGGACAACTGGTTCATTCTAGCTCAGTCAAAGGCTATTCATCAAGTTGCTGTGTCATCAAGGCATCCCACCATCCCCTTTTAGGCTGAGGAAGCAGTCCCACCCAAGATCTCTGAGAGGGCCATTACCTCTCATGGCACATAAATTGCCTGGAGATGAGGACTGTGTTTCTAGCATTGAAACACTTTCTTCCACAGCTCAGGGGCTACCATGTACAAGTGTACACAGACAGCACTGCAGTGGCTTCCTATATCAATCATCAGGGAGGTCTTCCAGGTTTCATTTGCAGAGAGTGCTTTTCATCCCAGGGCATGTAGATTGGATTGGTGTCTCCCCCCAGGTGGTGGAGCACATTTGGCAGATTTTCAGCCTGGTGTAAGTTGATCTCACTCCAAGCAGTCAACCAACTCTCCACTTGGTATTCCCTCTCTCAACTGGCCCCTCTGGGTCTGGATGTCCTGCTACAGATGTGACAGAGGCTCTGCCTGTACACCTTTAGCTCTGCTCCTGGAAGTCCTAGACAGAATGTGCCATAAATGAGTCCACCTTCTTCTAGTGGCTCCTCATTAGCCCACTTGAGTTTGGTTTGCGGACTTAGTCTCACTTCTAGATGGCACTCATTCCCGTCAGGAAAGATCTCTTTTCTCAGGCAGAACGCAATCCTACACCCCCATCTTAAGACATGAGCCTCATCTGAGGTTGTTTTCTTGGGTTGGGACCCCCTGGTCTCTCTTTTTCTGCACAGTACCTGGTGGCTGATGCCATCCTACAGACTGTGCCTTCCTTCCTGGGGCCCCTTGGTGGTCCTGGAGGGGCTCTTGGGAGCCTCTTTTCAGCCCATCTTGTCAGCCTCTGAGACATTTCTGACCCTCTTTCTGATGGCTCTACTCTTAGCTTTGGCCTCCCTTAAAAGAGTGGAAGATCTATAATTCACCCACACCTGCGCAGAATTTGCCCCTGGCATGTCCAATGGTATCCTGCATCCCAGAGTGGGATATGTCCCTAAGGTGCCCAGAATGGCCAGTTATCTTGTCCCTGTCCTCTGCCCCTTGAGCTGGCAGAACAGGGGAGGCTTCACTTGCTTTTGCTAAACTCTATTCTATAAATATTGAGATTAGATTAGGAATTTAGGGTGGAAGATTAAACATGCACTGAAATAAATGATTTTCCTCCTCATAATAATTGATGTTGAACTTATAGCCACTTCTTTAGTCACAGTCTCCAGAAATGGGCTTACCTCAGTATCTCCAGTTTACAGTGAGGATTCTCCAGTAAAGTAGAGAGACTCTTTACTTCTGAGTCTCTCAGTTCATTCCTAGACAGATCCAGTTCTCTCAGGTGTGAGGGGTTTGCTCTCAGAGCTGAAATCACAGCAACACAGCCTTTATCTGAGATTTCACAATTCCACAACCTGCAGAGAGACAAACATTTACATTTACCTCATTTGGCACATGTCCTTTTCCAGAGCAACGTACAAAAGTGCTTTTAAGTCTGTCTTTGAATACATTAATTCAGGTTTAGTAGGTTACAAGACTAAAGATACCAAGAGCCAAAAACCCTTTTACATTTTTTTTTATTTTATTTTTTTAATTGGGCGGAGGGACAGATACAAACTGGGGAGAAAGTGCTATCTCAAGTGAAGAGGTGGGTCTTCAACTGTTGTTTGAAGACAGCCAGTGTTCGGACCTCTAGAGGAAGTTCATTCCACCACCTGGGTGCCAGAACAGAAGAGCCTTGTTGTATACCAATGGTGATGGTGGAACCAGTCGAGCAGTGCTGTTAGATCGGAGGGTGCGAGGTGCAGTGCGAGGAGTGATGAGGGCTTTGAGGTAAGAGGGAGATGGTCTATTGTTGGGTTTGTAGGCAAGCACCAGTGTTTTAAATCTGATGTGTGCGGCTACCGTGAGCTCTTCTTTCTCTCAGTTCAGGACACACAGACCAGTTCAGACAGGAATTATTTCATCAAAGAGTCACTGCAGTCTTTAATCAGTATATAATACAAAATCTTTATTAAGAATAATATGAAAAAAATAATTCTGTTTATTGTGTTTGTGTGTATGAGAGAGAATGAGTCCACTTGACTGTAAAAACTCAGCAGTGAGACGTGTCTTTTCATATGAGATTAAACCCTATATATAATACGTAAAAAAACAGAATACCTATTACAGTAAAAGTGCAACAGTTGAAGAACATTGACATGTGCATCTACCCTTTGCACCTTTAGCATTTAATCACAGTGAAACTGTGTGACAGGAGGCAACAAATAAAAAAATCAAAACAATAGTTATTAACGTTTATAATAGTAAAGATTCCATAGATAAAGGCAGAAATTGAGATTGAAACATGTTGTTTATGATCACAGGGGCTTGGGGGTTGCAAGTTCCACCACTGCATATGTAACTCACTTCTAGGTCACGTGACTGTTTCCCTGCCATAAGACTTTTAAAATTATAGCACATAAACAAAAAACATTTTTTAACTCACTATTGGAACATTATTTTCCAGAAATTTGTCGTCCTCCACCTTAAAGAAAAGAAAAATCAACAAAACAGACAGGTTTTGCCAGCAATGATACAGCAAAATAGAGGTTCAACAGGAATGTAAATGATTATTAAATTAAGACAACAGTAACAAAGAAAAGATTGACCATAATAGCCTAGTGTATTTTATTGCAATAGATCTTCAGTTTTTAAAAGATAAACCATTTAAAGCAGCACACTCAACAAAGACTGCCCATTTGAATGTCTTTGAGAAACTACATGCTGCTAGATCAGCCAAGCTGTCATCTGTCCTCATCCTAATTGACCATGCAGCAGTGTTTGATACGGTCAACCACAAAACTCTTGTCCACCCTCAGGAGTCTTGAAACTGGCATACAAGCATGGTAATGGTTTGCTTCCTACCTGGAAGGTTGCTAATATCAGGTAACATGGAGGGGAGTGACATCCGCTCCACGCAGATTCTCAACTGGTGTCCCACATGGCTCAGTTCTTGGTCCTCTCCATTTCTCTCTGTAGACTCACTCTCTTGGTGAAGGTATTTCCTCACATAGGTGAGGAAATTGTGAAGTTATTTCCCCACCACTGTTATGATGATGATACCAAACTTATCTTCTCCTTCCTACCCTCAGATACCACAGCTTCTGTTTGGATCTCAGCATGGGTTTCTTGTCTGCAACATCAGAAGGATTCAGCCATATTTGACCACACAGGCTGCTCAGGTACTTGTTCAGTCTTTTGAAATTTCAAGGCTGGACTACTGCAACTCACTGTTTTCAGATCTAACTATGAACACATTTCATCCTCTGCAAATGATCCAATATTCAGCTGCTCGACTTGTTTTCAACTTGCATAAGTTCTCGCATACCACCCTGCTGCTGCGCTCCCTCCACTGGCACCTAGTAGCTGCACGCATCAGATTCAAAACACAATGGACCAGCTCCCTCTTACCTCAAAGCCCTTATCGCTCCTCACACTGCACCTAGCACCTTCACATTTCTATTTCAGTGTTAATTAATAACAGTGTCTGCTATACTGGGGATACATTTGCAACACTGTCCATTGATTGCTATCTTTGGACTTACAGATGAGGCATCTCAGTAAAATTCTAAGGAAGTTGTTAGTTTCACATCATTATTTCTCAGATGTCGCCGTCTCCCGCAGTCCACTGGCTAGGTGGTTTTACTACTATTTTGTATTGCTGTATAACTCTACATGATTGTGTGTTATATTTATCAGCTACAAAAGGCCAAGACCCACATTGGACCCACTTATTTTATTTTATTTTATTCCTTTTTCATGTAAACTAAAATGGGATTCTGTAATGTTAATTACTGTATTCTTACTGAGGAGCAGGTCATGTGACTCTCAAAGAGATGATCTTACCTCAGTGACTCCAGTTTACAGTGAGGATTCTCCAGTACAGCAGTGAGAAACTTCACTCCTGAGTCTCTGAGATTATTCCCAGACAGATCCAGTTCTCTCAGGTTTGAGGACTTTGAGCTCAGAGCTGAAGTCAGAGCAGCACAGCCTACATCTGAGATTTCACAATCACCCAACCTGCAGAGAGACAATGACACCTCACTCTCTCAGTTTATATAATCTGGATGGATTACTATACTTTTATATCTTGAATATAGTGTGGAGTTTATGTGTGTGTGTGTGTCATTAAATGTAAATGAGCTGTGTCAGGAACACACGTGAAACATTAGAGATGATCAACATACACACGACTACAAAGAAAATCAAACTTTGTCAGAAATATTTAGATCAGTTTGGCTTACACTTTCACACACAACTTTAATAAATGATTGATAATTTCGACTGTGTGTATGTGTTTGATAGATTCAATGTAATCTGATTCATAAGAACATTCATGGCCGAGTTTCCTAAAAGCATTTCAAATTTAAGATCACTGTAACTGGAAGAGAGTGTTTAAAGTCATGCTCGCTCTACCATTAAACAATAATCTTTGTGGTGTGATGATTTTGGGAAACGGTTCTGATCTGTTTATACTACTACACACACTGAATACATAAATACTTTGATCAGATGATCAGAAAACACCCGCATGTGGATTGAAATGAAATGATCTTCCCCACTGGATATTTGATGCTGAATCTGTGATGATTGGGGAAACATCTGTTTATATTACGACACACAGAATACATTAATACTGTGATCATTTAATAAAAAAAAATCAGTGTGCACTGAAATTAAATTATTTTTCTTTATTTAAAGAATTTAAAACCTCTGTTCAGTGTCTCTATTAGAGAATGTGTCTTACTGAGGAGCAGGTCATGTGACTCTCAGAGAGACGATCTTACCTCAATGACTTCAGTTTACAGTGAGGATTCTCCAGTATAGCAGAGAGAATCTTCACTCCTGAGTCTCTGATTTGATTCCAAGTCAGATCCAGTTTTCTCAGGTGTGAGGGATTTGATCTCAGAGCTGAAGTCAGAGCAGCACAACCTTCATCTGAGACACGACAACCACACAACCTGCAGAGAGACGATGACAAGCTCTACACTCTCAGTTCAGGACAAACATAATAAAGAATAATTGCTCCAAAACTTTGTAATGCACTCCTCCAAAATCTCTGAAATATTACCTCTATCTCAACGTTTAAAACGTTTCTAAATGTTTTGGCACTTCCCCTAACAGTTGAAATAAATACATCAGTCTGAAGTGTTGCAATCCTTTTAATGTTGCCATGAGCCCCTTACCAGCTTCAAAGACCAGATTTCTTCTGGCTTCTTCATCAATTGTAGTGGATCATCTTATGCTGGAATGAGTATTGTCCTTTCTCCAAATGCAAAGGGCTAATCCTTGAGATTCACGTATTTTGTCACTAAAAGATATGTAATACTACATAATTTTCCTAAAAAAAATAAATGACCAAGCTCCTGCATCTCTGTTACAGAACACTTCGGCATACATGAATCCAGTGGAGCTTCTACAGCTACAGAATTTGGCTTATTGCCAGGGGAAATGCTAACTGCATAACACCAGCAGCTCACCCCGCTTCACACTAAAAATAAAGAACTGCTTAACAAAACACCTGCTGCAGCATGACACAGCCAAGATGTGTAAAATGGGATTCTTATGACACTGCAGTATTTATTTGGCCTATCAAACTGAGGATTTTGCTAGTGAAGTGACTCAATGAAACTGTGCTGTGTCCTAACAAGGCCACCCAGTTTAGACTTCCTTACAATCTCTGTTTGCCAGTACATTTAAGCCATGCCGGTCAGAGCGGCCAAGTGTCAGCCCTCGTGAATTCTGGCTAAGCCATCACTGTTTGGTACAAGAACTCGACATCCTTACTGTGCCATGTACCACTGCACTCAAGATGGTCCTTCCTTTGTCAAGTACAGTATTTCAAGATTACCCATCCACTACCATGTCAAACAACTACTGTTGAAAGCCCTGATGCCCAGGAAACATATTATTCCTCCCGAATACCACAACCTAAGGAAAGTGTTCAGCAAGGAGCAGGTTACCAAGTTACAACCACACTTGGCCTTAGGACTGTACTGTTGCCTAATACTTCCCCTCCTAATAGCTCAGCCTACCCCATGTTTGTTGCAGAAACCCAAGTCATGGATGATGACGTAGAAGAAGCATTAGCAAATGGATTTATACATCCTTCAACCTCCACTGCAGCAGCAGGCTTATTTTTTGTTGAAAACAAGACGGTGGATTACATCCTTGTAATAAACAGCATTTATTACCACTAGGGACCACTATGAATATCTGGTTATGCTGTATGTGCTATCCAATGCACCAGCAGTCTTTCAATCTTTTGTCAATGACGTGTTTCGGGACTTGCTCTGTCACTGTATTATTGTTTACATTGAAAATATCCTGATATACTCCAAAACAAGAGAACAGCACATGACTCACATGTAAACTGTCCTACTCCACCTGTTGCAGCATCACCTATTTGTCAAAGCTGAAAAATGTGAATTCCACTGCACCACAATGTCTTTTCTGGGATATGAAATTAGCTCTCAGGGAGTTGCCATGGACCAAAACAAAGTGAAAGCAGTGACAGAATGGCCAAGACCCATAACGATAAAGGAATTGCAAAGATTCTTGGGGCTTGCAAATTTCTATCGATGCTTCATCAAAAACTATTGCATAGTGGCCGCTCCTCTCACTTCCCTGTTGAGGGGAAAATCCAAGAGGCATGGGTGGAGCCCCACTGCACAAAAAGCTTTCGAGGGTCTTAAGAGGAAATTCAATGTCCCTTCCAAGTGATAACAGACCACAAAAATCTGGAATACATAAAAGAAGTCAAAAGGTTGAACCCCCGTCAGGCTAGGTGAGCTTTTACCTTTTACATCACCAGGTCCTAAATCACTGTTAATTTCAGGCCAGGGTCCATTGAAAGCAAACCTATTGCCCTGTCAAGGACAAGTGACCATAATGAACACCATACAAGCTCTGAATCCACCCTGTCCCCATTACTGATCATTGCTTCTGTCCGTTAACCTGATGGATTAGATCCAGAGAGTACAACAAACTGAACCGGTTCAGTAAGAACGGGCCCCTGCCATGTAATATGTCCAGGTCACCCAGCACCACCCAACTAGTCCAGAATGTGGAATGTCTTTTGGTGGCCAACATTGGCCTCAGATGTCAGAGACTTTGTTCAGGCATGTCAGGTGTGTACCCTTCCTGAACACCATGCCAGCTCCCGGCAGGTTTGCTGGAACCCTTGGTACCACACTACATCCATGGTAGCATCTAGCTATTGATTAGCCGTTTATCATTGATCTGCCAAACTCCCCTGCAGTTACTACAATTCTAGTCATCACTGACCAATTCTTGATAGCCTGTCATCTGATGCCACTAAAGGGACTACCCACTTCCATGGAGACTGCCACTGCCTTATACACTTATGTGTTCTGATTATTTAGGAGATCCAATCTCCTAAATATTAGTATCAGTCTCACCTCTGGATACCATCCTCAATCCAAGGGCCAGGTTGAAAGGCTCAACCAAGAAGTGGATTGGCACTTACACTCCTACTGTAGCTGCAAACAGCACTGGTGGAGTAAGTTTATCCCATTAGCTGAGTATGTGCAAAGTTCCTGGAATCCCGCACAAGTTTAACCCCGTTCCAATGTATCCTTGGTTCCCAGCCTCCGTTGTTCCCATGGTCTGGGCAACCGGGTACCATCCCTGCAGTGGATGAGTGATTTCCACGTGTGGTTACAGAGGGTGATACAACGGCAGCCGATGCAGGCCGACCAACAACACCGTACTCACCCAGATTATCGACCTGACCAGATGGTATTGCTATCCACAAAGAATCTCCACCTCCAACTCTCTGCAAAAAGCTCAGTCCCCGCTACATACTGTGGGACATTTAAAGATTGTGAAATTTCTTCTGATTCATGATTTGGATTAATATGCTCTGTTGTTGTAATAAAGCTCTGTACATGGATTCTCAACCAACTGTTCCTGTGTCTCTATTACATTTATATAAGTTGTTATACTTTTGTTAGTTTTAAGATAAAAAAAAAAAACTCTTGGCCTTTCTGGACTTCTGTTAAAAAACAGAAATGATTATGTACATTGTAAATAGGTCTATATATATATTTATCTTCATTTAAATGTTCAATTTGCCAGAAATTGGATTAATTTAATTCTGGTTATTTGCTTTACAACAAAATCTGACATTTAAAAAAACATCAGGCATAAAATTATACCAACTTTTTACAACCTCAACCTTCCAAATCTAACACATTATGATGTAAACCTGGCAAACGTACTGGTGCTGTGATTCCTAGATACTCCCAGTTAATAAGGAATCAGATTGATCAGTGTGCAAACTATTATAGAATGTCTGTTACTGAGGAGCAGGTCAGGTGACTCTCAGAGAGATAACCTTACCTCAGTATCTCCAGTTTACAGTGAGGATTTTCCAGTACAGCAGAGAGTCTCTTCACTCCTGAGTCTCTGATGTTATTCCTATACAGATCCAGTTCTCTCAGGTGTGAGGGGTTTGATCTCAGAGCTGAAGTCAGAGCAGAAAAGCCTTCGTCGCAGACAGCACAATTACACAACCTGCAGATCGACAATGACACACTCACAGCTCAGGACACATAGATCAGTTCAGCAGAACATTTTTCATTAAAGAGTCACTGCAGACTATAATCACTATGCAACAATTATAGTGAAGACATCACAATCCTAAAGGAGCTGAATCCATCTTTGTTGTATAAATTGTATAGCACAGGTAAAATACAGCTAAATACACAGATAAACAGACAGAATGGGAATTGGAATTTTGACCTAAAACATCATCAGAAGAAGAGAATCTAATTAAACAAATGAGATAAAAATATTATACTGTTGTTTATTATCTGAGGAAAATGATCCAATATTTCATATCTGTGAATGGTGAAAGTATGTAAAACTTTGATTTCAGTATCTGCTGTTATTCCCTTGTGCATCAATAACAGCAACTAAACATTTCTGGTAGCTGTTCATTCCTAATCAGTCCTGCACATTGGCTTGGAGGAACTGTAGCCCATTCTTCAGTACAGAACAGATTCTAGTATGTTGGTGAGTTACTTCACATGTACTGCTTGCTTCAGGTCCAACATTTATATAATCAAGTTCTTGACTTTGACTTGGCCACTAGAAAATATTACCTTTATTCCTCTTTAAACACTTTTTTGATAAAATGATTTATGCACTTGGGGTCATTGTCTTGCTGCATGACCCACATTCTCTTGAGTTTCAATTCATGGACGTGATATTTTCCATTAGAATTTGCTTCTATCATTCAGAATTCATGGTTCCATCGAATCACCACCATGTTTCACAGAGATAATGTTCTTATGCTGGAATGTAGTATTGTCCGTTCTCCAAACACAATGGTTCTCATTTAAAATAAAACAGACTATTTGGTCTAAACTGTCCACAAAACATTTGTCCATGTGACATTTAGCAATCTGCTGCAGGGACAGCAGTGGCTTTGTAACTCTGCCATGCACACCATTGTTAATGAACAATTGGAGAGAGATCTTTACTTGTTTAGAAGTTACCCTGGGTTACTTTGTGACCATGTGGATTATTACACATCTTGCTCTTGGAGTGATCTTTGATGGTTCTCCACTGCTGGGGAAAGTAATGAATTTAAATTTGTACCTTATACACAATCTGTCTGACTGTTGATTGGTGGAGTCCAAACACTTTAGAGTTGATTATGCAATCTTTTCCACCCTGATGAGCTTCAACAACTTTTCTTCTTCATATATATCGTTTGTTCCTATGATGATATAGTTTTTAATAGATCCCTGTTCTTTAAATAAAACATGGTGGTCACTCTCACCTCATTGTTATCCCATTAACTGAAAAGAACATCTCAGCCAAAATTTTACAGCATCTATTTACAACTTCAACCTTCCAAATCTAGCACATTAAGATGTAAACTTGGCAACTGCACAGGTGTTGTACTACCAGATAATAAGGTATCAGATTAATCAGTTTGCAGGAAATCTATTGAGAGAATGCGTGTTATGCAACTTCTAGAGAGATGACCTTACCTCAGTGTCTCCAGTTTACAGTGAGGATTCTCCAGGACAGCAGAAAGACTCTTCCCTCCTGAGTCTTTGATTTTATTCCCAGACAGATCCAGTTCTCTCAGATGTGAGGGGTTTGATCTCAGAGCTGAAGTCAGAGCAGCACAGCCTTCATCTGAGACACTACAGTTACACAACCTGCAGAGAGACGATGACACACTCTCAGTTCAGGACACACAGGTCAGTCGATGACATCATAATACCAAATGAATGTGAATCCACATGTGGCTTGTATAAATTCTATAGTACCAATAAAAATACAGCTAAATACACAGACAGACAAACACACAAAGTAAAGCTTAAAGTTTGTGATCCCATTGTGCATCAATAATTGTAACTAAACACTTCAGCTTGGAGGAATTTTAACCCATTCCTCAGTACAGAACAGATTCTGGTATGTTGGTGGGCTTCCTTAAATGAACAGCTTGCTTCAGGTCCTTCCACATTTCAGTTCATTTAAATTAATTAATGTAAGTTCACAACTTTGACTTGGTTATTCCAAAATATTACCTTTATTCCTCTTTAAACATTCTTGAACTCAACGTTCTCTTGAGTTTCAGTTCATGGACGTAATATTTTCCTTTAGGATCTGTATCATTCAGAATTCATGGTTCCATCAAATCACCACCATGTTTCAGAGATGGGATAATGTTCTTATGCTGTATGCACTATTGCCATTTCTCTAAACACAATGTTTCTCATTTAAACTTATATTTTGGTCTCAAGTGTCCAGAAAACATTTTTCCATGTGATCTTTAGCACACCATTGTTGTTTCAATGTTCTGCTGATGGTGGAATCATGAACATTAACACTGAGATGAGGTCTTTATTTGTTTAGAATTTACTCTGGGTTCCTTTGTGACCATGTGGATTATTACACAATCTTGCTCAAGGAGTGATCTTTGATGGTCATCCACTGCTGGTGAAGGTAATGAATTTAAATTTGTACACATTTGTACTCAATCTGTGTTACTGTTGATTGGTGGATTCCAAACTCTCTAGAGTTGATTATGTAATCTTTTCCAGCCTTTCTGAGGTCTTCAAAAATCTAATTTGTTTCAATGATGATATAATTCCACAGATGTCTTGTGAAGATTAGTTTTTAATTGATCTCTGTTCTCTAAATAAAAACAGGTGGTAACGCAGGTGGACCTGAATCTAAATTCACCTTTAAATTAACTGCTAACCCTGCTAAACTGGAACCCATGATTTTAGAATTAAAAAGTGAATAATAAACGCTCTACCAATGCAGGTTGCCGATTAAAATAAAAACACTGCATTTCAATGTGGTGAGAAAAATATTTAACAATTTATATAACTTGTTATAAAACTAGGTTTATTCGAAAGAAAATCATAGCCTTCCTGGACCTCTGTAGAAAATAGACATGGTTCTGTACATTGTAGATATGTCTAGATTGTCTGTATTTAAATGTTCCCTTTACAAGAAATTTTACTTAGTCTTACTGAGGAGCAGGTCATGTGACTCTCAGAGAGATGATCTTACCTCAGTATCTCCAGTTTACAGTGAGGATTCTCCAGTACAGCAGAGAGTCTCTTCACTCCTGAATCTCCGAGGTTATTCCCAGACAGATCCAGTTCTCTCAGGTGTGAGGGGTTTGATCTCAGAGCTGAAGTCAGAGCAGCACAACCTTCATCTGAGATTTCACAATTACACAACCTGCAGAGAGACAATAACACACTCTTCATTCTCTCAGTTCAGGACACACAGATCAGTTCAGCAGGATTTTTTTATTTATTAAAGAGTCACTGTAGTCTGTAATCACTATGCAACACTTGTATCACAATCCTAAATGAACATGAATCCATTTTTTTAGATTGTATAGCACAGATATAAATACAGCTAAATACACAGACAGACAAGAGAGAAACTTGAAAGTTTGTGTGTCCTTGTTCTTTATTTCTGCATAAATACTTCAATGTTAGAGGCCTTTAGTTGTTTAGAAGTTACTCTGGGTTTCTTTGTGACCATGTGGATTGTTATACATCTTGCATCTTGTTTTGACTTCTCTGCCTGCTCTTGTTGGATTACTTTGTTTGCCTTATGTTTTGGAGTCATTAGACTTACCAGTAGATAATCAAAATCAAAGACAGAGAGGGATCCGGTGTAGGTTCACAATCCTTTTAATGAACTTGAAAGTAATAAACAGTCACACCATATTCCAGGAAACCAGAAAAAGTCCAACAGTGAGGGAGACTAGTTGGTATAAACAAACTCACTCAAAGACTCCACAGAAAATAAATGGCAGAGAATCACTGATTATTAACAAAGTCAGTAAATAGTTCCACAGAACATAAATGGCAGAGGAGCACTGGTTATAAGCAAAGTCCATAAATAACTCGAGGCCACTGAGTGGGAAAAACAATGGGAAAAACAAATAATAAAGCAATGGGGGGAAGAAAAACAAGGCTATAAATACAGGAAGTAATGAATGGAGAAAACTGATAGCAGGTGAACAGGTGAAAATCTCTCTGAGGAGGAAGAGGTGGAATCAAAATTCAGGACTAGAGTGTGTGAGGGCAGGTGCGATGTTGGCACAGGACGTGACAGGATTGATTGCTCTGGTTTCATTCACACACACATTGTAACTGTTTATTTCCTGTCACCTGTTATCACCCAAATGAGGATGGGTTCTCTGTTGAGTCTGGTTCCTCTCAAGGTTTC